>WNWK01030890.1:0-23134 GCA_009830355.1 Cherax destructor
AAGATATTGTCTTTTGTTGGGTCCCTGGTCATGTTGACGTACAGGGCAATGAACAGGCAGACACTGCTGCGCGGTCAGCAGTACATGACCTTCCAGTTTCATATAGAGGTGTTCCTTTCACGGACTATTTTGCGGTCATTGCTACCCACCTTCGCACCCGTTGGCAACAACGCTGGTCTGACCTGCTGAATAACAAACTTCATTCTATTAAACCGGTTATAGGTTTCTGGCCTTCTTCTTGTCACCAATGTCGAGGTTGGGAGACTACACTCTCCCGTCTTCGCATCGGCCACACTCGTCCTTACTCACGGGTATCTCATGGAGAGGCTCCCTGCCCCTCTCTGTGAGCATTGTCAGGTTCCAGTGTCTGTTCGACATATCCTGTTGGACTGCCCACTCTATCAACGAGCACGCAGAATTTACCTCCAACGACGTCTTCGCTCTGCGGCCCTTTCTTTACCTTCCCTTCTTGCAGATGGCCCCTCCTTTAATCCTGACTCTCTCATTGACTTTTTGACAGAAACTGACTTACTACACAAACTCTGAAGATTATACCTCTAGCACCTCCCTCAGTCCCTTCTACCTCGATCTCTTGCTACCCTCCTCCCCTGCACTATCCACCGTCATCTTGCACTCCATACCCTACTAATCGTCCATCTCCCTCTTACAACCCACTCTCCCTGCATCCTACAATAACCTGCAGCGCTGTATAACCCCTGTGGTTTAGCGCTTCTATTTGATTATAATAATAATAATAATAATCACTTGTTGGGGTTCGAATTTTTCAGTATCTACATACCCCTTAACCCTTAAACTGTCCACACATAGATATACGTTCACTCGCGTAGCTGACCAAATATTTTGAAAAAAAAAAAATCATTTTTTTTTTAAAAATGAAGAGCACATTTTTATTAAACAGGATAGGCTAAAACAAAAAAATTTTGGGCCAGTACTTACCAAGATATAAGCCCGCCAATTTGGTACTGGATGCTCACCTGACAGCAACATCAAGTCCTTCCGCTTGCAGAAGTAATGCCGATATACTTTTTTTTTTCTAGTTTTTATTTTAATTTATATAATTTTTATGTTCTGATAATTATAATTTACAATAGTTCTTGTGATTTCATAGCCAATCTTTGTTCTAACACTAATATTATGTACTGAAATAGTACTCAAATAGTCACAATCACACCAACAGGTGAACAGTTTCACCTTCTTTGGTCATTTACTATTATCTATAAATATATATGAAGTATTTATAGGTCCCAGCAATGTTTTAGACATCCTGGAGTATATATGAAACTCCTTGAAGAATGGTGTGTTGACAAGTGTCAGATAACTCTTGACAGCCCAGTGACATGTGATCAAATGTCAGCAGTGTTGGAGGGAACCCTCCCTTTTTCAATATCTGTCTATCTGTCTCTGTCTGTCTATCTGTCTGTCTGTATCTCTCTGTCTGTCTATCTATCTGTCTATCTAGCTCTGCTTATGTCTGTCTAACTCTGCTTATCTGTCTGCCTGTGTATGTCTTTCCATCTACTTGTCTCAGTCTCAGAGTGCATCTCGTAAGCCAACAGGTATTATGCACGATGCAGAAGTGACGATGCGTATTACTTGCCAGGGGTTTCCATGCTTATTATGTATTATATCTACAAGCATTGTATAGCACTTTGCCTGGAATTTTTGGGTTATCCTAGGTAATTTACACTATGTATAATAACTGTACTTATGCAAGACAACCACTATGAAAAAATAGAGGAATTCCAAGCGCTTTCGTGACTACTCACATTATCAAAGAACTATAAAAGGAAACATGACAAAAAGTCCTCCACCAACTCTTCCACAACCATATGAACATCCCCAAAGACACAATAGATTCCACAACAGACGTAGGGTCGACAGGGTCAGCCTCAAACCCTTCAAAATCCTTCTCTTGGATACATTCTGACCACAATTTTCTCCAAGCAGAGTTCAAAGTCCTGGAAGTCACTCTCTGCCAAGCCTTACCTATATGGCTAATGCAGTTGTAGATATTGAAGTGATTCTTCCAGAACTCTCTTAGGGTCAATTCAGTGTCCGAGGTCACTTCAAAGCACCTTTGAAACACTGCTTTTGTGTAGAGTTTTTTGAAGTTTGAAATGACCTGCTGGTCCATAGGCTGGATGAGGGGAGTGGTGTTAGGAGGCAAGAACCTCACTGTTATAAAACGGAACTCCATAGACAATTGGTCTATTAAGATTGGAGGATGAGCAGGAGCATTGTCCGGTACCAGGAGGCACTTTAGTGGCGATTTATTTTCCTGTAGGTATTTTTTCACACTTGGGCCAAACACTTCATAGACCCAGTCAATGAAAATTTTCCTTGTGACCCATGCCTTATTGTTAACCCTCCACATTACACACACAATCTATTCTTGACAACATTGTTTTTCTTGAACACTATGAAATTTTCAGAGTGATACACCAGTAAAGGCTTCACTTTGAGATCCCCACTAGTGTCAGCACAGAACAAAAGAGTTAGCCTATCCTTCATAGGCTGAAACTCGAGGTTCCACTATACAGTGGACACCCGGATTACGTTAAATTTGGAAAACGATATCTTTTTCCATAAAAATATTGGTTCGGTATACGACAATCCGCTCAGAATACGCTATTAATCTTGGATGCGTATACGTGCCCTCGGACGTCACAATGCTCCATCCAGAGTCAGTGTGCCATTGTTTACCAGCGAGTGACAGCCACTCATGCATTCATACATACATTTTGTCATTATTCCATTATTTTTAGTGCTTGCAACCGCTAAATAAGCCACCATGGGCCCAAAGAAAGCTCCTAGTGCCAGCCCTTTGGTAAAGGGCTGAGTGGGGAGAATGTCTTCTTAAGTGATTCAGTGATTCTACGATATGTTATGATACTAAAACAGCAGGAGTTGATAAAAACTATAGTGCCAGCCAGCAATAAAGTGTAGTACTAACAGTGTAGCAAGTAAGTTAAGCCATTAATCTATAGAAAAATGACGACACAAAACTTAATTCCTCCAATGTTGTTGGAGTTATATAGGGCGACTGACAACACTGCCATGTCTGGCGGCCATCTTTATTTAAGGCTTATCTTTCAGTGGCCCTCATACACCCAACAACACCAGTCCTCACATTCATAATGACATTTTATTCATTCTAAAGTATTTGTTATGCTTCTATGTTATTAACCCTTAAACTGTCCACACGTAGATATACGTTCACCTGCGTACTGCTCCGAATATTTTGAAAAAAAAAAAAAATGAAGAGCGCATTTTTATAAACAGGATAGGCTAAAAAAATTTTTAGGGCCAGTACTTACCGAGATATAAACCTGCCAATTTGGTTCTGGATGCTCACCTGACAGCAACATCAAGTCCTGCCCCTTGCAGAAGTATTGCCGATATACTTTTTTTTCTAGTTTTCATTTTAATTTATATAATTTTTATGTTCTGATAATTACAATTTACAATAGTTCCTGTGATTTCATAGCCAATCTTTGTTCTAGCACTAATATTATGTACTGAAATAGTACTCAAATAGTCACAATCACACCAACAGGTGAACATTTTCGCCTACCTTGGTCATTTACTATTGTCTATAAATATATACGAAGTATTTATAGGTCCCAACAATGTTTTAGACATCCTGGAGTATATATGAAACTCCTTGAAGAATGGTGTGTTGACAAGTGTCAGATAACTCTTGACAGCCCAGTGACATTTGATAAATGTCAGCAGTGCTGGAGGGAACCCTCCCTTTTTCAATGTCTATCTGTCTGTCTGTCTGTCTGTCTATCTGTCTGTCTGTCTATCTGTCTGTATCTGTATGTCTGTCTGCCTGTATCTGTCTGTCTGTCTAGCTCTGCTTATTTCTGTCTAACTCTGCTTATCTGTCTTCCTGTCTGCCTGTGTGTGTGTCTTTCCGTCTGCTTGTCTCAGTCTCAGAGTGCGGCTCGTAAGCCAACAGGTATTATACACAATGCAGAAGTGACGATGCGTATTACTTGCCAGTCATGCTTATTATGCCTTATATCTACAATTGTATAGCAATTTGCCTGGAATTTTTTGGTTATCCTAGGTAACTTACACTATGTATAATAACTGTACTTATGTGTACATGTGAGAGAGAGAGATATAGGACATATAGATATAGATAGATATATAGACAAACAAAGATATAGACAGAAAAAGATATAGACAGACAAAGATATATACAGACAAAGATATAGACAGACAAAGATATAGACAAAGATATAGACAGACAAAGATATAGACAGACAAAGATATAGACAGACAAAGATATAGACAGACAAAGATATAGACAGAGTTATAGACAGATAGAGAGACAGCAAGAGATAGCCAAAGCCAGCCAGCCTGCTGAATACATAAGAACATAAGAAAGAAGGAATACACACACTGCAGCAGGCCTACTGGCCCATGCAAGGCAGGTCCATGTCACCCCCCAGCTTAGACCAATGACCCACCTAGTCAGGTCACATCCTCTGAAGGAAGGAGCATGGCATCAGACCTAGTAGCACAAGCTAGTCAGGTCCAACTCACACCCACCCACAGATACTCATGTATTTGTCTAACCTATTTTTACTTTCCTCTTATAAAGGGAGTGTTAATGTGACATGACATCAGTGAATCCCTGGTGTTTGCCACAGTATTTGCTCTAGCTGGCACTCAATTGAACTGGTGCTCCCACAAGGTATTAAGTGGTCCTAGATTTTTTTAATACTGTGCGCACTGAGGGCGCAGATCCATTCTCTCATGTCTAGGCGACTCAGGCCTATCGCACTAAATTTGAAGGAATGAAAAATAAAACGTAGATCTACGTTCGGAGCAGTACGCACGTGAACGTATATCTACGTGTGGACAGTTTAAGGATTAATATTGTTTATTATGTCATATTAGATGAATTGTGATAGATAAATAAGCCATAGAGTTTATAAAAATGTCATTTTGAAGGACTATCTTGTCCTGTCCACAAACACACACCCCTGTCTCCGGCACAATTCCAAACATTCGCCAGAAACAGAACTCTCTGGAACACTTTTTTGAGCAACAGTGGTCCAGTGACTCTCAAGCTGGTCCTAGTGGCATTAAAAAACAAAGAAGGGAAATAACCCAGGTAAAGCACTTGGTACCTGAAGTCTTAATGGAAGGGGATTCCCCTTCCAAACACTAGCAACTACTCCTTCCTCTCCTGTCCTTCCATCTTCCACACATCAACAACTCTTCAATAAAGGTAAGTGTCAAGTTATTACTGTTTTTTGTACTTTATATCTAATTCTTTTCTGTGTAATTTAATGTGGAAACAAATTTATTTTAATACTTTTGGGTGTCTGAAACGGATTAATTGAATTTCCATTATTTCTTATGGGAAAATAGATTCGGATTAAGTTATATTCAGTTTAAGTTAAGCCCTCTGGAACGGATTAATCACGTAATCCGAGGGTGCACTGTATACAGTGGACCCCCGGTTTACATTATTAATTTGTTCCAGAATGCTGTTCAAGTACCGTTACCAAACAAATTTGTTCTCAAAAGGAATAATGTAAATTAGATTAGTCCTTTTAGACCCCCAAAAATACACTTACAAAAATACCCTTACATAATTGTTCGAGTTTGGAGCCTAACGTAAACTGGGGGTCCACTGTATATATACAGTGGTACCCCGAGTTTTGAACTGCTCCCAACTCGACCAATTATGTAAGTGTATTATTGTAAATGCTTTTTTAAGTGTATTTTTGGGGGTCTGAAACAGACCCTTTTGGGAACAAATTCATTTGGTAACGGCCTTCTGGAATGAAGAAAGTTTGAAACTCGGGGTACCACTGTATACAGTGGACCCTATGTGTTCATGATGCTCCAAACTCGCCCTTTTATGTAAGTGTATTTTTGTACAGTAGAACGTCATTTAGCACGATAGTTACGTTCCTGAAAAAGTCGTGTTAGATAATTTTGTGTTAAATAATTAAAAGAACTAATAGGAAAAATAGGGTTACGTTCCTGGGAGTCCCCAAAAAGCCAAACAAGTTTTTTTTAGACCAACAGATTTTACAAAAATAAAAGTGAATATGTAATTGTAGTTCATTATCGTGATATATTATGTTGTTTTTACTGCTTAAGACTACAAATGTAATAGAAATAATAGTATTTACCTTAAATTGTGGGTGCTGGTGTTTGTGGATGATTGTGAAGAGAGTGGAGAGTTATGCTGTGGCCCTACTGGGCTGAGGTGGATAGTAGAAGTTCTTGAACTGAAGTCGATGGTTGAACTGAGTGTCTAACTTTAAGTCAGTCAAGTCAGTCAGTAAGTCAGTCAGTCAGTCATTAAGTCAGTCAAGCCATTCAGTAAGTCAGTCAAGCCATTCAGTAAGTCTGTCAAGCCATTCAGTAAGTCAGTCAAGCCATTCAGTAAGTCAGTCAAGCCATTCAGTAAGTCAGTCAAGTCATTCAGTAAGTCAGTCAAGTCATTCAGTAAGTCAGTCAAGTCATTCAGTAAGTCAGTCAAGTCATTCAGTAAGTCAGTCAAGTCATTCAGTAAGTCAGTCAAGTCATTCAGTAAGTCAGTCAAGTCATTCAGTAAGTCAGTCAAGTCATTCAGTAAGTCAGTCAAGTCATTCAGTAAGTCAGTCAAGTCATTCAGTAAGTCAGTCAAGTCATTCAGTAAGTCAGTCAAGTCATTCACTAAGTCAGTCAAGTCATTCAGTAAGTCAGTCAAGTCATTCAGTCAGTCAAGTCATTCAGTCAGTCAAGTCAGTCAGTCAGTCATTCAGTCAGTCAAGTCATTCAGTCAGTCAAGTCAGTCAGTCAGTCAGTCAGTCACACAAACTTATGTTTACATCTTTTTATGTGTACAAAGTAACACTTCATTACGGCCACGGGTTATGTCTTGTCTAATATCTTTGTTTTCTTCATTAATTCAAGATCAAAACACAATTCACTCTCTCTTATTCTTCACAAACACAGCTGGCTTGTAGCCAGGACTTCTTGACACGTATGAAATACGTACGAATGCTGGGATGGTGGGGTCCGTGGTGGCTGGGTAAGGCGGGTGGTTGATATTACAAGATGGCCAATAATATGCCTAGGTATGCCTAGGCTTTTCAGGCAGTCTTATGATAGGTCTTACTCAATAGCTATACAATGAATATACAGATTGTAAGGTTAGGTTAGGTTTACAAAATTTAGGTACTGGAATTTAAACATTGAGAATTTAACAATTAGTATAAAAAGTTAGCAATTAGTTTATATATTAATGATAAAGGTGATATATTGGCATAATATAGTTTCTATATTGGAGTATCTTAGGCAAACTTATGACTAGCTTAAGTATTATGGAGCAATAGTTGTATTAGAATTTTGGTTAGAACTGTGCAAATTAAGGGGAATCACAGATATCAATAAGTGTATTTTGCTGTGGTTAGTAATGTGCAAATTAAGGAGAATCACAGATATCAATAAGTGTATTTTGCTGTGGATATGTGCAAGATAAAGTAGTTTTCGTATGGTTAACTACCGGTTGGGTGCGTAAGTGAGATAAGATGTTTTTAACGGTGCTTTTGAAAATGGAGGTTGTGTCTGCAGTTCTAGAGTTTTCAGGCAGGGAGTTCCAGATTTTAGGCCCTTTTATGCGCATTGAATTTTTGTATAGATTTAGTCGGACACGGGAATGTCAAAGAGATGTTTATGTCTGGTATTATGTCTATGGGTCCTGTCACAACTGTCAAGAAAGTGTTTTAGCTCAGGGTTAAAGTTGGAATTAATGGTTCTATAAATGTAGATAGCAGAGTAGTAAGTATGGATGTTCTGGATAGTGAGTAGGTTTAGGTCTTTGAAGAGTGGGGGGGTGTGCTGCCTTGCGTTGGATTGTGTGATAATTCTTACTGCGGCTTTTGTTGGGTTATTATTGGCTTTAGGTGGGTAATTGCTGTTGATCCCCATGCACAAATGGCATATGTGAGGTAGGGATAGATGAGTGAGTAGTATAGTGTGAGTAGGGCTGATTGTGGTACATAATACCGTATCTTAGAGAGGATCCCCACAGTTTTGGACACTTTTTTTGTTATGTGTTGGATATGGGTGCTGAATTTCAGGCTGCTGTCAAGGTGAAGGCCCAGGAACTTGCCCTCGTTATGTCTAGCAATAGGTGTAGAGTTGATCTTAATGTTTAATTGTGGATCATCTGTTCTGTTGCAAAACATAATATAGAAGGTCTTATCAGTGTTGAGTGTAAGATTATTGGCAGTCATCCATGTTGATATTTTTATTAATTCGTCGTTAACAATGGTATTAAGCGTGGCAAGGTTTGTGTGGAGATGACATAAGTTGTGTCGTCAGCAAAGAGTATTGGTTTCAGGTGTTGTGATACATTGGGAAGATCATTGATGTGTAAGAGGAAGAGCAGGGGACCAAGGACACTTCCCTCGGTACGCTGGTGTCTAGTGGTAGTGTCGTGGAGGATGTGTCTTTAATAGTGACATACTGGTACCTATTAGTGAGGTAGGATTTGAGGTATGCTAGTGCATGACCTCTTATTCCATAGTGGTCAAGTTTGTGGAGTAGGATGCCGTGGTTTACTGTGTCAAAAGCTTTCCTTAAGTCAATAAAAAGTCCTAGTGGATATTCCTTATTTTCAAGTGCTGTGTAAAGCAGGTCTATCATTTTTACTATTGCATCGTTAGTGCTTTTATTTTTCCTGAAGCCAAATTGGCAGGGGTTGAGTATGCTTTGTGTCGTTATAAACGAGTATAATCTCTTGTGCACAAGTTTCTCGAATATTTTGGATAGCAATGGTAGATTTGATATAGGCCTATAGTTATTTACGTCTGTAGGGTCACCACCTTTGTGTATTGGTGTAACCCTTGCTGTTTTGAGTAGTGTTGGGAAGGTGCTAGTTTCTAATGATTTGTTAAAAAGTAAAGAAATAGGATATGAAAGGACATGAGCAGCTCGAGACTGTTTGTGAGAATGGTTATTTGTTTTTCCTTCCCACAAACTGTAAGTAAGTTTATTCAGGTATACACAGATACAGTTACGAAGATTATCATACATAGCAGCATATGTGTAGAGAACCTAGGATAACCCAAAAATGTCAGAGTGACAGTATTTCCATTGACTGACTTGTTTTGGGTTATCCTAGGTTCTCTACACATATGCTGCTATGTATGATAATGTATGTAACTGTACTCACCTAATTGTGGTTGCAGGGGTCGAGACTCAGCTCCTGGCCCCATGTATCTGAATAAACTTACAGTTTGCAGGAAGGAAAACCAAATTCCCTTTTCCTCAAAGCATGAGGATTCTTAGGCAGTAAATAACCATGGGCTTACACTTGAAATCACCTGATGCATTACCGAAAAGGAGCAAGGTGAAGCGATCCTTTGCTGTCTTGAAGCCTGGTGCACTTTTCTCTTGCTGACTGATATAAGTTCGTGTTGGCATTTTCTTCCAGAAAACACTTGTCTCGTCAGCATTAAACACTTGATGTGGCTCATAGCCACCCTTAGTAGGACCCCACTGACTCAATGGTTTAACCCACCGCGGCGACCGCACGCTCAAAATTTTCCCCTCCTGCCGAATCTGTAATATCAATCTTTACGTCGTGTAAGATGATAATGTATCACAAATCTTTAATCGTGCAATACCGGTAATGTGCAACATAATCTCGTGCTAAATGACGTTCTACTGTAAATGCTTTTGTAAGTGTATTTTTTGGGGTCTAAAAGGACTAGTCTACTTTACATTATTCCTATGGAATAATTGAAAACAGTGGTCCACTGTTATATATATATATATATATATATAAGTCATGGACCCATTTACAAGAAAATTTCATCCAGAAGTCCTTTAGATGCCTTACCGAACAATTACGCCTTAAATAATGTCAATAGTTAGTCTATTTCAGACCAAAATAACACTTAGCATAAAAATTATACTTACACCATCGTAATAATTGTACGATTTCCGGGGTATTCGTTAGCCGAGGGTCCAATGTATATATATATATACAGTGGTACCCGACTTACGATGGTCCCCAAACTCACCCTTTTATGTAAGTTTATTTTTAAATGCTTTTGTAAGTGTAATTTTGGGGTCTAAAAGACTAGTCTATTTTACATCATTTCTTATGGAGATAAATTCGTTTGGTAATGGCACTTGAACAGCATTCTGAATGAAAATATCGTAAGTCGGGGTACCACTGTATATATATATATATATACAGCCTCTCCTCTCTTACCGACATACTCGTTTACCGACAACTTGGAGTTACGACGGGCTCTCCGACAAGTAAAAAAAAGAAAAATGTATGCCGTATGAGAACATAGGTCACGCATCTCATTCTCCTTCTTACAGCCACTCAGTACACTAGCTTTTAAAGTCTCCAAGACTACATATTTAAATGTACAAATTTTTACTTGATTGTGTACCCCATAGTACAAGATAAAGGTGCAGCAGCACTTGTACGTATAGGTTTTATAGCTGACATTTAACCCTTAAACTGTCCACATGTAGATATACGTGTGGACGCATGCGTACTGCTCTGAACGTAGATCTACGTTTTTTTTCAAATGCTTTTAACCTTGCCACGATAAGCCTGAGTTGCCTAGAGATTAGAAAATGGGTCTGTGCACTCAGTGTGTGCAGTATTACAACATGTGGGAATGACAAACAAAATGCACTCTTCATTTTAATGAAAAAGAAATATTTATTTTTTTCTCAAAATATTCGGTCAGCTACGCACGTGAACGTATATCTACGTGTGGACAGTTTAAGGGTTAAAGCACTCCAGAGCAATTGTTACTATTACAAGAAATAAATCTTTATCTTTATTTAATATTATTATTATTATTATCACCACCACATACCTTGTTCACTGAGTTTAATCATTTCTTAATTAAGCTGCCACGAGAGACAGAATGTAAACACACAGATGAACAAACCAGCTGATCCCTTTACTATGAACTTCTTTTGTACTTGTTCCATTTTCCTCTTGTTGTTTTTTCTCTTCAAAGTGCTGCTGCACTTATAACTCTAGCTTGTACTATGGGGTGCACAATAGACATGCAGCAGCACTTGGAAGATGAAAAACAAGAGGAAAATGGAAGAAGTACAGAAGAAGTACACAGTCAAGGGATCAACTGGTGTGTTCTTCTGTGTGTTGACATTTTCTGTCTCTCGTGGCAGCTTAAGAAATTGTTATACTCAGTGAACAAGGTATGTCGATGGTGATAATAATAATAAAAAAATATGTATAATTAATAATCACTCTGGGGCGCTGTAAATATCATACGTATTTCATTTAGGTTTGGCAGCTGATATCTAAAGCACTCCAGAGCGATTATTATTATTATTATTATTATTATTATTATCATCATCATAATTATTATTGTTATTAATTAATTATTATTATTATTATTATTATTATTATTATTATTATTACATTTTCTGTGTCTTGTGCCAGCTTAATAAATGATTAAGCTTAGTGAACAAGGTATGTGGATGGTAATAATAATAATAATAATAATAATAATAATAATAATAATAATAATAATATCGCTCTGGAGTGGTTTAAATGTCAGATACCAAATGTGTACAAAATACGTATGACATAGAGGCAGTGGTGGGTCTCAGCGTCAAGTATCTCAGACTCCTTCCCACAGTCACTCAGTACACTAGCTTTCACTGTCAAAAAGACTACATATTTGTACAAATTTGCACTTTATTGTGCATCCCATAGTACAAGATGTCAGCAAAAAGGAAGATCTTGAGTTCACCTGAAGGTAGCACTAAGAAACAAAGAAAGGCTCTCGATCTTGAGGCGAAAATGAAGATTATAAAGATTATGAAGATTATTTTACAAATATGGAGACAAGTGGAAGCTAGTGTACTCAGAGGCTGTAAGAAGGCTGTGTCATACGTATTTTGTACACGTTTGGTAGTTGACATTTAAACCACTCTAGAGAGATTATTATTATTATTGTTATTATTATTATTATTACCATCCACATACCTTGTTCACTGAGTTTAATAATTTATTAAGCTGGCATGAGAGACACAGAGAATGTAATAATAATAATAATTAATATTTAATAATTAATAATAATAATAATAATAATAATAATAATAATAATAATAATAATTGCTCTGGAGTGCTTTAGATGTCAGCTACTAAACTAAATGAAATTTGTATGACATTTACAGCACCCCAGAGTGATTATTAATTATATTTTATTATTATTATTATTATTATTATTATTATTATCATCACCATCGACATACCTTGTTCACTGAGTATAATAATTTTTTAAATTGCCACGAGAGACAGAAAATGTCAACACACAGACGAACACACCAGCTGATCCCTTGAGTGTGTACTTCTTTTGTACTTCTTCTATTTTCCTCTTGTTTTTCCTCTTCCAAGTGCTACTGCACATCTATTGTGCACCCCATAGTACAAGATAGAGTTGTAAGTGCAGCAGCACTTGGAAGAGGAAAATGGAAGAAGTACACAGTCAAGGGATCAGCTGGTGTGTTCGTCTGTGTGTTGACATTTTATGTCTCTCGTGGCAGTTTAAGAAATTATTATGCTTATTGAACAAGGTATGTCGATGGTGATAAAAATAATAACAACAATAATAATTAGTAAAAAGTAAAGTAAATTTTATTTCGTTGCAGATTGCAGATTACATAGGTATTGGTAGTTACAATGTAAATTGAGTGCAAGGAGAGCCACTGACATGCCATGGCATTAGGGGCAGCTTATTCTAGTAACTTAAAGACTATGTACTTAATATTAGAGAAATTTATTGAGTTTATTCTAGTTAAAAATTGTTTTCAAAATTACAATATGATGAAATTTTACTGTTTAAATTATTATATAATGATATTAGATTGTTACAGTAATGGTAATATGGAATTGAGATTATCTTAAGGAAAATAACATTGAGCATTTTTGACATTAACTTATAATATGAGTATTTAGTTTTGATTGAGTAGGGGGTAACATAATAGTAACATATTATTAAAAATTGAGATTATCGTATAGGAAAGTAATAATGAGCATTTTTCAGAGTAGTTTATAGTATGATCATTTAGTTTTGGGTGAGTAGGTGGTTTTTGAGTTGAGTCTTAAATTGATTTTCAGACAAGATTATCTTAATATTTACTGGTAGTGAATTCCAGATTCTGGGGCCCTTTATGTGCATAGAATTTTTACATAGGTTGATATGAACACGGGGTATATCTGTGATCTGTGTCTTGTGTTGTGGTCATGGGTCCTATTAAAGTTGGTGAGGAGAATTTTGAGCGGAGGGTTTATATTAGAGTGTAAAGTTTTATATATGTAGTAGGCACAAGAGTAAGTATGAATGTTCTTTACGGTGAGTAGTTTGAGACTTTTGAATATTGTTGGAGTATGCTGTCTAGAGTGGGAATTTGTTATCATTCTGACTGCGGCCTTTTGTTGTGTTATGAGTGGTCTAAGGTGATTTAATGTTGTTGATCCCCATGCACAGATTCCATAGGTGAGATACGGGTAGATAAGTGAATGATATAGTGCAAGGAGAGCTGATTGTGGTACATAATAGCGTATCTTTGATAATATGCCTACTGTCTTCGAGATTTTCTTGGAAATTTGTTGTATGTGTGTTTGGAATTTAAGGCTACTGTCAAGGTGGATTCCTAGGAATTTTCCCTCTGTGAGTCTTGTGATGGGTGTACCATTGAGCGTTATGTTAAGTGGAACATTTGTGGCTTTACTTCCAAACTGTATGAAGTAGGTCTTGTCAGTATTGAGAGTAAGCTTGTTAGTCGTCATCCATGTTGATATTTTCTGTAATTCGGCATTAACAGTGTTGGCCAGTATAACTGGATTTGGGTGAGAGAAGACATATGTTGTGTCATCTGCAAATAAAATGGGTTTGAGTAGTTGTGATGCATTCGGTAGGTCATTTATGTAAATGAGGAATAGGAGTGGCCCCAGGACACTTCCTTGAGGGACTCCGACTGTAATTTGTTGTGTGGAAGAGTTCGCCCCATTTGTGTACACGTATTGGCTTCTGTTGGTGAGGTATGACTTTATAATAATAATAATAGTAATAATAATAATAATAATAATAATAATAATAATAATAAAATATAAATAATAATCACTCTGGGGCGCTGTAAATGTCATACGCATTTCATATAGGTTTGGTAGCTGACATCTAAAGCACTCCAGAGCGTTATTATTATTATTATTATTATTATTACATTCTCTGTGTCTCTCGTGCCAGCTTAATAAATGATTAAACTCAGTGAACAAGGTATGGGGATGGTAATAATAATAAAAAAAGTGACCGCGACCATTACAGAAAACGTTACCTGCCTGAAGGGTAACTATAGAAGATCACTCTTACCCTTTGCAAAGACTGAAAAAAGTGTGATTTTCTCAATTTCTTTTTTTCAAGTAATCAGCTATGTAAGCGTTTCCTGGAATATCTTGGAAGTAAGTCATTGACCTATTTCATGTTGTACAGTGGACCCTCGGTTTTCGTTCAAAATTCTTTCCAGAATGCTGTTAACCCTATCAGGGTTTTTGACGTACTAGTATGGCTTACGCGCCAGGGCGTTTGACGTACTAGTACTCATAAATTCTAGGCGCTTCAAATCGAGCGGGAAAATGCTGGTAGGCCTACATGTGAGAGAATGGGTCCGCTTGGTCATTGTGCGCAGTAGGAAAAAAATCGGGTACCCAGTGGTGCATTGTGGGAACACCATTTCAGTCCACCTTGTCCACCATGAATCGCAGCAAGAAACACCTTACTCCTCGGCGAATTGGGACGTTATTATTGGTGCTGTGCCGTCTTGTTCACGTTCAATTTTACCAGAAAATGAAAAAGGAAATTGTTATTTACTCATATCCAGAACTCAGATGTGAGCAATGGTAATGATAGTGATAGTGATTTTGAACTCCAAGCTCTTCAAAACAGTTCCAGTAGCGAGAGTGAAGTGGAATATTCACCAGTGAAGCGTCAGTATATACGACGGTATATGTGCTCTGGTAGTGTGCCATATGCTCTTCCAAGGGTTAGGAGTACATCCCGTGGGGGTACAACAGGCACAGATAGTGAAAACGAAGATGATAGTGCTGCAATTGGTATGAGAAATGTGCATGCATCTGGTGGTGGTGGTGGTAGTGGTGGTGCCAGGCGGGAGGCATCAGCAGTGGACCATGCTGCCACCTACGCCGCTGACTCAGCTCAGCTACAACAAAGGCCACCCTCACCCACCCACCCACCACACCAACCTGCACAACCACAACCACCTGTCAATATCCAGTACCCACCAGCAGACCGCCAATGGGATTGGCAGGAAGCTGACAATTTTATTCCCAATCCCCATCAGTTTGATGAAAGTCAAAGTGAAATACAGTGGTCCTCGGTTTTGCCGAAAATTTGTTCCATTATGCTGCTCAAGTGCCATTACTGAATGAATTTACTTCCTTAAGAAATAATGTCATGTAGGTTAGTCTATTTCAGACCCCAAAAATACACTTGCAACAGCACTTACGAAAACTGAGGGACCACTGTACGCTCATCTTGTACACTTGGGAACAATGCCACTGAACTGGAATGCTTTGAATTATTCTTTGATGAACCCCTGATGGATATTATTGTCAGGGAAAGCAACAGATACTACGAGTACACCATGGCAAACACAATACTTTCACCAGGATCACGTCTACACCAGTGGAAAAAAACAACTGTGGCTGAGATGTATCTTTTATTTGCCACAATAATGTTTATGCCACATGTGTATAAGCACATGTCAAATCATACTGGTCAACAGACCGCCTGATTTCAACCTCAGGTTTCAGTGATATTATACCAGTGAATCGATTTGTGCTTCTGTTACGCATGTTACATTTATCAGACAAAACCAGGCCTGACAGAAACGACAGGTTATATAAGATTAGGAATGTGTTTGTGTACCTGAAACAGAAATTCTATATGTAATTTTATCCCTTCAGGAAGCTTGTTATTGATGAGTCTTTGATTTTATTCAAAGGTAGACTGTCGTTCAAGCAGTACAGGTATCCCTCAACATTCGCGAGGGTTAGGGGATCAAGAGCATCGTGAATGTTGAAAAATCGCGAATGTTTGGTGCCCCAATATATTGTAGGGAAATATAATACAATACTGCTTCCTTAACCTATTGAACCATGAACAATCGTAAAACACATATAAACATCTTAAAATAATGTACTATATACATGTTATTTTGACATGAGCTGGCTGTGGAGGGAGGCCTGTAATAGTATAATTATACAATAGTATTTTATAGTGTTGTGAAGTGTCATGGATAATCAAGAGTTACATACACACTGCTTCTTCTCCCTCTGCTGTAGCTCTGCCCACTTTGTAATGATGCCAAATGTTGAATTAAATATGTATACATTAGAACAAAATGAAACTCCAACTTCATAACTTTATTTTAATTTGCATAACTCATATATTACAGAAAACAATAAAAAGTAAAATACACATACAACGAGTTAAGCTTACAGAAAAATACATTAAATTCACTATCTAACATTGTTACGAAGTGGGAGGAGCTATTGGAGGGAGGGAGAGGCGCAGTAACATTCAGTGTCTGGTGAGTCGTCATGGGTGTTGGATGTTAGCCTTAGTGCTAATAAAATGTTGTGTAATTACACTAATATTAGTAATAAAGGTTATCTATCTATTACATTTATTCCAAATTGATATCAGAAACATGATAAATACCTAGAACTGTAATAAAGATGCTGAAATGAATAATATTGCCATATTATATGAGGGTAACAGAGCAGGCAGACCGCCACCATATATGAGATGTTTACATCAGGGTAAACATGCCTAAATCACTTGTCGTAAGAACAAAGGCAAAAATAGCATTTATTGTTTTTAGAATAATAATAATTTATAATAATTGATCTGGAGCACTTTAAATGTTATCAGTATTTGGTAGCTGACATTTAGAGCACTCCACAGCAATTATTATTTATTATTATTATTATTATTATTTCCCTACAATATATTGTAAGAAAATATTAATATTAATATTAATAATAAAAATAATTATTATTATTTCCCTACAATATAGTAGGGAAATAATAATAATTATAATAATAATTGCTGTGGAGTGCTCTAAATGTCAGCTACCAAATACTGATAACATTTAAAGTGCTCCAGATCAATTATTATAAATTATTATTATTCTAAAAACAATAAATGCTATTTTTGCATTTGTTCTTACGACAAGAGTGATTTAGGCATGTTTACCCTGATGTAAACATCTCATATAGGTGGCGGTCTGCCTGCTCTGTTACCCTCATAATATGGCATATATTATTCATTTCAGCATCTTTATTACAGTTCTAGGGTATTTATCATGTTTCTGATATCAATTTGGAATAAATGTAATAGATAGATAACCTTTATTTAGTACATTCATTACTTACTGCTTCCTTAACCTATTGAATCATGAGCAATCATAAAACACATAAAAACATAGTAAAATATTGTACTATATAGTACTACATACATGTTATACTGTAGTTTAATAACAAATAATGAATGAAGAAAACACTCAGTGAGTGGTGTGGGGGCTGGCTGCCAGGTCGGAGGGAAGGTAGTAGGGACGCTCGGGTGGCGGGAAACTTAAATATGATTTGGTGGGGGGGAATTTGGCGGCTGGTAATTTGGCGGCCGGGAATTCGCGAATGTGTGAAGCCCGCGAAAGTAGAAAACGCGAAAGTTGAGGGATACCTGTATATACCAAGCAAGAGGAAACACTTTGGTATAAAGTTGTTTGTACGTTGTGATTGCTACAGTGCTCTTGTATTGGATATTATTGTGTACACTGGAGGTAATACATTGCAAGATACCAGGAAGTTATTGGGTGTCTCTGGTGATGTGGTTAGAACAATGATAGAACCATATCTTGGTAAGGGGCATATATTATATACTGATAACTGGTACACAAGCCCTTTACTCAGTGATTTTTTGCGAGTGAACATGACAGATGTATGCGGTACAGTGCTTGCAAATCGTAAGCATATGCCTAGGTTTGATGCAGGCACTTGTAGAGGTGAGGTGCAGGCATTTGCTGCCAATGACATCATGGCATTTCGGTGGCAAGACAAACGAGATGTCACACTGTTGTCATCAGTTCACCCTAATGAAATGGCAGACAGTGGCAGGGTGAATAGAGAGACCGATGAACCCATTCTAAAACCTGCAGCTGTGATGGACTACACTCTCAATATGCATTCAGTGGACAAATGTGACATGCAGAGTGGGTTTGCTGATTGCGTTTGTAAGAGTTATAAGTGGTATATAAAACTCTTTTTCCATATTTTGGACATTTCCATGCTCAATGCTTTTAATATGTATAAGCTGAAGACCAGAAACAAACCACCATATGGTGAATTTTGTTTGTCTGTGGTCAGACAAATAATATTCAAGTACCAAGTAATAGCACCTGCAATAGAACACCGCCCACGAAATTATGAACAAATACCCTCTCGTCTGACGCCTGGTGATCACTACCTAATTAAACTGCCTGCTACTGTTTGCAAAACAAAAGCTCAGAAGAGGTGTTATGTCTGTGCACATACAAAAAAATGTCCTCAACAACACAGAGACACTCGTTTTATGTGTGAGGAGTGTAAAGTACCATTGTGGATGACACCATGTTTCAAAGAGTTCCACAAGCTCCACCACTTCTAGGAACATGTCCAGTGACCGTATATATGTATACAGTGGACCCTTGGTTAACGAAAAAACGTCATCCCAGAAGCCTGCTCAAGTGCCATTACCGAACGAATTTACTTCCTTAAGAAATAATGTCACGTTGATTAGTCTATTTCAGACCCCCAAAAATACACTTCCACATGCACTTACAATATTATACTTACATAAGTGTACGATTTCCGGGGTGTTCCTTAACTGAGGGTCCACTCTATATGATAGAAAAATAGTAATAAACAATCTTTGACATTGTTACTTTTTGTAAACATGTTTTGTAAACAATGTAATGAGAACAAAGTTTGTGTAGTTATTGTGAAGTAAATAAGAACATAAGAACATAAGAAAGGAGGAATACTGCAGCAGGCCTGTTGGCCCATACTAGGCAGGTCCTTCACAATCCATCCCACTAACAGAATATTTGCTCAACCCAATTTTCAATGCTACCCAAGAAATAAGCTTTGATAATTCTATTTACTCATGTGCGAGTCCCACTCAAATCCAACCCCTCTCACTCATGAATTTATCCAACCTAAATTTGAAACTACCCAAGGTCCTAGCTTCAATAACCCTACTAGGCAGACTGTTCCACTCATCAACTACCCTATTTCCAAACCAATACTTTCCTATATCCTTTCTAAATCTAAACTTATCTAACTTGAATCCATTATTGCGGGTTCTCTCTTGGAGAGATATCTTCAAGACCTTATTTATATCCCCTTTGTTAATACCCATTTTCCACTTGTATACCTCGTTCATGTCTCCCCTCATTCTACGTCTTACAAGTGAATGTAATTTAAGGGTCTTCAATCTTTCTTCGTAAGGAAGATTTCTAATGCTATGTATTAATTTAGTCATTCTACGCTGAATGTTTTCTAATGAATTTATGTCCATTCTGTAATATGGAGACCAGAACTGAGCTGCATAATCTAGGTGAGGCCTTACTAATGATGTATAAAGCTGTAATATAACCTCTGGACTTCTGTTGCTTACACTTCTTGATATAAATCACAGTAATCTATTAGCCTTATTACGTATGCTTAAGCATTGCTGTCTTGGTTTAAGGTTGCTGCTTACCATCACCCCCAAGTCCTTCTCGCAATCTGTATGGCTAAGTTCTACGTTATTTAACTTATAAGTGCTTGGGTTATGGACACTCCCGAGCTTCAGTACCTTGCATTTATCTACATTGAACTGCATCTGCCACTTTTCTGACCACGAATTAAGTTTGTCTAAATCTTCCTGAAGTTCTATGACATCTATGTTTGAATCAATTATCCTATCTTCTTGTCGTCGGCGAATTTGCTCATGCCACTAGTAATTCCCTCGTCAAGGTCATTGATATATATTAAAAATAACAACGGGCCTAAGACTGATCCCTGTGGAACACCACTTGTTACAGATCCCCACTCGGATTTAACCCCATTTATGCACACTCTCTGCTTCCTATTGGTGAGCCATGACTCGATCCATGACAGCACTTTTCCCCCAATGCCATGAGCTGCCACTTTCTTTATCAGTCTCTGGTGCGGTACTCTATCAAAAGCCTTACTAAAGTCTAAATAAACAATATCGAATTCTTTATCGTGATCAACAGCCTCAAAAGCTTTACTGAAGAAGGTTAATAAATTAGATAGGCAGGAACGGCCCCTCGTGAATCCATGCTGAGTATCATTAATCAAATTATGGTTATCTAGATGGCTTCTAATAATATCAGCTATAATTGACTCTAGTAATTTGCCTACAATTGAGGTAAGGCTTTTTGGGCGGTAATTTGACGGTAGTGACTTGTCCCCTGCTTTAAAAATAGGAAAAACATTAGCCATCTTCCACATATCAGACACTACACCTGTTTGAAGAGATAAATTAAAAATGTTAGATATTGGTTCACAGAGTTCCATTTTGCATTCCTTAAGAACCCTTGCAAAAAGCTCATCAGGACCTGGCGATTTATTTTGTTTCAGTCGGTCTAGTTGTTTCATAACCATTTCACTAGTGACTGTGATATTAGAAAATTGATCTTCTTCTGGGCCTCTGTAAAAATTAAATTCTGGGATATTATTAGTATCTTCCTGCGTGAAAACCGAGAGAAAATAATGATTAAAAATAGAGCACATATCATTCTCCTTGTCAGTAAGATGCCCAGAGTTATTTTTAAGGGGACCTATCTTATCCCTAACTTTTGTTCTATAAACCTGGAAAAAACTTTTTGGGTTAGTTTTTGAATCCCTAGCAACTTTAATTTCATAGTCCCATTTAGCTTTTCTTATCCCCTTTTTAACATCCCTCTTAATGTCAGTATACTGATTTATAAGATGTCCCTCACCTCTTTTTATGCGCCTATAAATTCCTTTCTTCTGCCCTAAAAGATATTTGAGCCTATTATTCATCCATTTTGGGTAATTTCTACTTGATCTAATTTCTTTATACAGGATAAATGTTCTTTGGGCAGCCTGTATAGTGTTAAGAAAACTGTCATGTTGATACCTCTCTTCGTTACCCCATTCCACAGTTGATAAGTGTTCTCGAAGTCCATTATAATCTGCTAAGCGAAAATCTGGGACCCTACTATCATACATCCATTCAATGCTAAATTTTATTGACTTATGGTCACTTGAGCCGAGTTCCTCTGTAATTTCTAAATTATTAACCCTTAACCCTTTGGGGGTCGACAGGCCTTCTGAGGAAAGTGTTCCTGGGGTCGAAAAATATTCGGAAAAAAAAATTATTTTTTCTTATAGGTAGTAGGTTGGTAGACAGCAACCACCCAGGGAGGTACTACCGTCCTGCCAGGTGACTGTGAAACAGAAACCTGAAACTGTTTTACATGATGGTAGGATTGCTGGTGTCTTTTTTTTTTCTGTCTCATAAACACGCTGGATAACAGGTATATATCTAGCTACTTCTACTTACACTTTAGGTCACACTACACTGGCATACACATGCATATATATACATACACACATCTAGGTTTTTCTTCTTTTTCTTAATAGCTCTTGTTCTTTTTATTTTCTCTATTGTCCATGGGGAAGTGGAAAAGAATCTTTCCTCCGTAAGCCATGCGTGTCGTATGAGGCGACTAAGATGCCGGGAGCAATGGGCTAGTAACCCCTTCTCCTGTACAAATCTACTAAAAACGAGAAGAAGAAAAACTTTATAAAATTGGGTTGTCTGAATGTGCGTGGATGTAGTGCGGATGATAAGAAAGAGATGATTGCCGATGTTATGAATGAAAAGAAGTTGGATGTCCTGGCCCTAAGCGAAACAAAGCTGAAGGGGGTAGGCGAGTTTCAGTGGGGAGAAATAAATGGGATTAAGTCAGGAGTATCTGAGAGAGTTAGAGCTAAGGAAGGGGTAGCAATAATGTTGAAGGATCAGTTATGGAAGGAAAAGAGGGAATATAAATGTGTAAATTCAAGGATTATGTGGATTAAAATAAGGGTCGGATGCGAAAAGTGGGTCATAATAAGCGTGTATGCACCTGGAGAAGAGAGGAGTGTAGAGGAGAGAGAGATTTTGGGAGATGTTAAGCGAATGTATAGGAACTTTAACAAATGAGAGATTTGGTAGGGGACCTAAATGTAAAATGGGAGAAACATGCAGAGAGGGTGTATAGGTAAGTTTGGGGGGCCAGGTGTAAAGATAATGGGGGCCCTTTTATTGCTTTTTTATAGAAAGGGTTTAGTTATAGGTTCTATTTTAAGAAAAAAAGGGTAAATAAGTATCAAAATATGATGTGGTAATGACGTAGTTTTTTGGACTATGTATTGGTGAAAAAAACTGTTGATAGCCAGGATGTACATGTTTTTTAGAGGGGGTACGATATATCAGATCACTTTTTTTTATAGCTACAGTGGGGTAAAAAAGGGGATGGGATCAGGAAAAAAAATCAGTAAGAAAAAAAAGGGGGAAGGTTTATAAACTAAAAGAGGGGGGTTGGGTAAGATAAACAACTATTGGAGGATAGATGGGCTAGTAGAGTGTAGGCAATGGGGTCGAAAATGTTTGGGGGAGTTTAAAAAAGTGTGTTAGGTGTTCAGCAAGTTTGTGGTTACGGCGAGTGGGTGCGGGAGGAAAAGGACGTTTGGGGGAAGTGATGTAAAGAGAGTAGTAAGGGAGAAAAGTTAGCTAAAAGGTTTTTTTCAAAAATAGAAGTGATGCAAGGAGGGGAAAAGGATGGGAGAAAAAAAATTAAAAGAGTGGTGAAGCAATGTAAAAAGAGCGGGTAGAGAGTGGGTGAGATTTTTCAGCAAATTTTTTGAAAATAAGAAAAAATTTTGGAATGAGATTAATAAGTTGGGGAAACCCAGAGAAAAATGGATTTGACAGTTAAA
>WNWK01030891.1:0-23134 GCA_009830355.1 Cherax destructor
GGCCTTCTCAGGAAAGTGTTCCTGGGGTCGAAAATTTTTGGAAAAAAAATTAATTTTTTCTTATGAAATGATAGAAAATCTTTTTCCGATCATAACGCCACCAAAATTATGAAATTTGATCGAAAACTAACAGAATTATGCTTTCGCGAAGTTAGCGGTAGCCATGACACTTACGCATCAGCGATTTTGCCCACTTTGAGCCCTATTTTCGACAAATTCTAATGTTTCAGTCTCCTAAAATTATAGCTATTTCGCTAGAACTCCATTTCTTCTATCGATTGAGTACAAGAAACCGCCTATTTACTAAATTCATCTACCCAAAATAGTGGTCAGAAAATGGCAATTTTCCAATTTCACACAAATTTCAAACGATGCCAATTTCAAAATAGTGTCCAGAGTAAACAAGGCAGACATTCCTGGCACTAAAATAACATGTTCTCTGTTCATTAGTCACATCTCCAGGCCCCTGTTCCATTACTTTTGCTTTTCATTTTGAATTTTTATTCTCACAAAAAATAGAAGATTTACTGTTATGTATACAACTGCATCATTGTAAAAATGGTATAAATAATATCAGAGCACTTGTGCATGAATATAAGACTCGCCAGTTGATGTGTATTGGAGGCATGGTGTGATTTGTTTACTCTTGAACATCGTCAAAAATCGAACATTTTCGCTAATTTGAGCTCAATTTCAAGGTACTTGTCATTGTCATACCAATCAAAATCATCTCTATTTCTGTAACTTATCTTCAATTCTATCAAATGAGACCAAGAAAACGAGAATACATCAATAAATACCATACGCAAATCGACTGCAAAGTCTCTGTTTTAATCGAAAAAAACGGTCAGAGTTTTTTTTTCTCTCGTTATGCAGTGTGTACTGCAGGATTTTTTTTATACTGCACACACTGACCACACAGACCCATTCTTTCATATGTATGCCTACCAGACGTTTTCTGCTTAAATTGAGGCCGCTAGAATTTGGGCGTACTAGTACGGCACCAACCCCTGCTCGTAAAACGTACTAGTACGGCACCGACCCCCAAAGGGTTAACCTTTTGACTGTTGCAACCCCTAATCCTGAGTGCTCTCCTGTTGTCACAAAATTTAAAAAAAAAAATATTTTTTCTTATGAAATGATAGATAAATTTTTCCTGATGATAATGACACCAAAAGTATGAAATTTGATGGAAAACTTATGGAATTACGCTCTCACGAAGTTAGTGATCTCAGTGATATACAGTAGATCGTCATTTAGCACGGTAGGTACGTTCCTGAAAATGTTGTGTTAGATCATTTCGTGTTATATAATTAAAAGAACTTATGGGAAAAATAGGGTTACATTCCTGGGAGTCCCTAAAAAGCCAAACAAGTTTTTTTTAGACCAACAGATCTTACAAAAATAAAAGTGAATATGTAATTGTAGTTCATTATCGTGATGTATTATGTTGTTTTTACTGCTTAAGACTACAAATGTAACAGAAATAATAGTATTTACCTTAAATTGTGGGTGCTGGTGTTTGTGGATGATTGTGAAGAGAGTTATGCTGTGGCCCTACTGGGCTGAGGTGGATAGTAGAGGTTCTGGAACTGAAGTCGATGGTTTTACTGAGTGTCTAACTTTAAGTCATTCAGTAAATCAGTGAAGTCATTCAGTAAGTCAGTCAAGTCATTCAGTAAGTCAGTCAAGTCATTCAGTCAGAAAGTCAAGTCATTCAGTCATTCAGTCAGTCAAGTCATTCAGTCAGTAAGTCAGTCAGTCAAGTCATTCAGTCAAGTCAGTAAGTCAGTCAGTCAGTAAGTCAGTTAAGTCAATCAGGCAGTCAGTCAGTCAAGTCAGTCAGTAAGTAAGTAAGTCAGTCAAGTCAGTCAGTAAGTAAGTCAGTCAAGTCAGTCAGTAAGTAAGTCAGTAAGTAAGTCAGTCAGTAAGTCAGTCAGTCAAGTCAGTCAGTCACACAAACATGTTTACCTCTTTTTATGTGTACAAAGTAACACTTCATTACGGCCACGGGTTATGTCTTGTCTAATATCTTTGTTTTCTTCGTTAATTCTAAGACTTAAATGCTTATACCTTTTCTTGCCACTTTGAGCAACACTTTGATTGCTTGGCAGATACAAGATATAGTAATTTAAAGATTAAAACACAATTCACGCTCTCTCATTCTTCACAAACACAGTTGTCTTGTAGCAGAGGACTTTTTTTTGAAGCGTATGAAATACGTACGAATGCTGGGATGGTGGGGTCCAGGGTAGCTGGGGAAGGCCGGTGGTGTCCGCTGAACAACAACAAGGCGGCTGCTTGTGGGAATGGTTATTTGTTTTTCCTTCCCGCAAACTGTAAGTAAGTTTATTCAGGTATACACAGATACAGTTACGAAGATTATCATACATAGCAGCATATGTGTAGAGAACCTAGGATAACCCAAAAAAGTCAGAGTGACTTATTTCCATTGTCTGATTTTTTTTGGGTTATCCTAGGTTCTCTACACATATGCTGCTATGTATGATAATCAATGTAACTGTACTTACCTAATTGTGGTTGCAGGGGTCGAGACTCATCTCCTGGCCCCGTGTATCTGAAAAAAATTACAGTTTGCGGGAAGGAAAAACAAATTCCCTTTTCCTCTAAGCTCGAGGATTGGGCTTACACTTGAAATCACCTGATGCATTACCGAAAAGGAGCAAGGTGAAGCGATCCTTTGCTGTCTTGAAGCCTGGTGCACTTTTCTCTTGCTGACTGATATAAGTTTGTGTTGGCATTTTCTTCCAGAAAACACTTCTCTCGTCAGCATTAAACACTTGATGTGGCTCATAGCCACCCTCAGTAGGACCCCCACTGACTCAATGGTTTAACCCACCTCAGGCTACCGTGCGTTCAAAAATTTTTCCCCTCCCGCGAACCGTGTAATATCATTTTTACATTGTGTTAGATAATAATGTGCCGCAATTCTTCAATCGTGCAATACCCGTAACGTGTAACATAATCTCGTGCTAAATGACGGTCTACTGTATACGCATTGGCAATTTCACCGACTTTGAGCCCTATTTTCAGCCAATTCCATTGTTCCAGTCAACCAAACTCATAGCTATTTCTCTAGAACTCCATTTGTTATATCGATTGAGTACAAGAAACCACCAATTTTCCGATTTCAACTACCCAATAAAGTGGTCAGAAATTGGCAATTTGGCTAATTTCATGCTAAATAAAAAAGTTGTCAATTTCAAAATAGGGTCCAGAATAAACAATGCAGACATTCCTGGCACTAAAATAAGATGTTATCTGTTCATTAGTCACATCTTTAGGCCCCTCTTATATTACTCTTGCTTTCTATTTTGATTTTTATTCACACAAAAAATAGAAGATTTACCGTTATGCAGACTATTGCAATATTGTAAAAATGATATAAATAATATCAGTGCACTTGTGAAAGAATATTAGACTCACCAATTGATGTGTATTGGACGCGTGGCGTGATTTGTTTACTCTTGAACATTTGCAAAAATCGAACATTTCCCCTAATTTGAGGTCAATTTCAAGGTCGTTTTCATCATGAAACTATAATCAAAATCATCTATATTTCTATAGTATGTTTTCCATTCTATCAAATGAGACCATAAAACAGAGAATACAACCATAAATACTATACGAAAATACACCTCAAAGGCGGCATTTTAATCCAATAAAACGGTCAGAGTTTTTTTTTCTCTCATTATGCACTGCGTGCTGCAGGATTTTTTTTATACAGCGCACACTGACCACACAGACCCATTCTCTCATATGTAGGTCTACCAGCTTTCTCCCGCTTGATTTGAAGACGCTAGAATTCTTGAGTATATATATACGTCCCAAACAGTGGCTCGTAAGACATACAGTGGTACCTCGAGTTACGATGGTCCCCAAAATCGCCCTTTTATGTAAGTTTATTTTTTTAAATGCTTTTGTAGGTATATTTTTGGGGGTGTAAAAGGACTAGTCTATTTTACATTATTCCTTATGGGGATAAATTCGTTTGGTAATGGCACTTGAACAGCATTCTCGAACGAAAAAATATCGTAACTCGAGGTACCACTGTATATACTACCGAAACAGTCAAAGTGGTAATATATCAACTCATTCTTAAAACATTACTGTTTGCAATATTATTAATTATATTACTTGTCATATTGAAGGTAGTAGGTTGGTAGTCAGCAGCCACCCACCCAGGGAGGTACTACTGTCCTGTGGTAGTAAGTTGGTAGTCAGCAACCACCCAGGGAGGTACTACCATCCTGTGGTAGTAGGTTGGTAGTCAGCAACCACCCAGGGAGGTACTACCATCCTGTGGTAGTAGGTTGGTAGACATCAACCACCCAGGGAGGTACTACCATCCTGTGGTAGTAGGTTGGTAGACATCAACCACCCAGGGAGGTACTACCATCCTGTGGTAGTAGGTTGGTAGTCAGCAACCACCCAGGGAGGTACTACCATCCTGTGGTAGTAGGTTGGTAGACATCAACCACCCAGGGAGGTACTACCATCCTGTGGTAGTAGGTTGGTAGACATCAACCACCCAGGGAGGTACAGTGGTACCTCGAGTTACGATATTTTTTCGTTCGAGAATGCTGTTCAAGTGCCATTACCAAACGAATTTATCCCCATAAGGAATAATGTAAAATAGACTAGTCCTTTTACACCCCCAAAAATATACTTACAAAAGCATTTAAAAAAATAAACTTACATAAAAGGGCAATTTTGGGGACCATCGTAACTCGAGGTACCACTGTACTACCATCCTGTGGTAGTAGGTTGGTAGTCAGCAACCACCCAGGGAGGTACTACCATCCTGTGGTAGTAGGTTGGTAGACATCAACCACCCAGGGAGGTACTACCATCCTGTGGTAGTAGGTTGGTAGTCAGCAACCACCCAGGGAGGTACTACCATCCTGTGGTAGTAGGTTGGTAGACAGCAACCACCCAGGGAGGTACTACCATCTTGTGGTAGTAGGTTCGTAGACAGCAACCATCCAGGGAGGTACTACCATCCTGGGGTAGTAGGTTGGCAGACAGCAACCTCCCAGGGAGGTACTACCATCCTGTGGTAGTAGGTTGGTAGACAGCAACCAACCAGGGAGGTACTACCATCCTGTGGTAGTAGGTTGGTAGACAGCAACCACCCTGGAAGGTACTACTATCCTGTGGTAGTAGGTTGGTAGACAGCAACCACCCAGAAAGGTACTACTGTCCAGTGGTAGTAGATTGGTAGTCGGAAACCACTCAGGGAGGTACTACCGTCCTGTGGTAGTAGGTTGGTAGTCAGTAACCACCCAGGGAGGTACTAGCATCCTGTCGTAGTAGGTTGGTAGACAGCAGCCACTCAGGGAGGTACTACAGTAGACCGCTATATTACACCTTTTTTTTTTTTATTATTAACACATCAGCCGATTCCCACCAACGCAGGGTGGCCCGAAAAAGAAAAACTTTCATCATCATTCACTCCTTCACTGTCTTGCCAGAGGGGTGCTTTACACTACAGTTATAAAACTGCAACATTAACACCCCTCTTTCAGAGTGCCGGCACTGTACTTCCCATCTCCAGAACTCAAGTCCGGCCTGCCGGTTTCCCTGAATCCCTTCATAAATGTTACTTTGCTCACACTCCAACAGCACGTCAAGTATTAAAAACCATTTGTCTCCATTCACTCCTATCAAATACGCTCACACATGCTTGCTGGAAGTCCAAGCCCCTCGCACACAAAACTTCCTTTACCCCCTCCCTCCAACATTTCCTAGGCCGACCCCTACCCCGCCTTCCCTCCACTACAGATTTATACACTCTCGAAGTCACTCTGTCTCGTTCCATTCTCTCTACATGTAAAAACCACCTCAACAACCCCTCCTCAGCTCTCTGGATAATAGTTTTGGTAATCCCGCATCTCCTCCTAATTTCCAAACTCCGAATTCTCTGCATTATATTCACACCACACATTGACCTGAGACACGACATCTCCACTGCCTCCAGCCTTCTCCTCATTGCAACATTCATCACCCATGCTTCACACCCATATAAGAGTGTTGGTATAACTATACTCTCATACATTCCCCTCTTTACTTCCATGGACAAGGTTCTTTGTCTCTACAGACTCCGAAGTGCTCCACTCACCCTTTTCCCCTCATCAATTCTATGATTCACCTCATCCTTCATAGACCCATCTGCTGACATGTCCACTCCCAAATATCTGAATACATTCACCTCCTCCATACTCTCTCCCTCCAATCTGATATCCAATCTTTTGTCACCTATTCTTTTTGTTATCCTCATCACCTTACTCTTTCCTATATTCACTTTCAATTTTCTTCTTTTACACACCCTACCAAATTCATCCACCATCCTCTGCAACTTCTCTTCAGAATCTCCGAAAAACACACTGTCATCAGCAAAAAGCAACTGTGACAACTCCCACATTGTATTTGCTTCTTTATCTTTTAGCCCCACACCTCTTGCCAAGACCCTCGCATTCACTTCTCTTACAACCCCATCTATAAATATATTGAACAACCACGGTGACATCACACATCCTTGTCTAAGGCCCACTTTTACTTTGAAATAGTCCCCTTCCCTCCTACACACTCTAACCTGAGCCTCACTATCCTCATAAAAACTCTTCACTGCTTTCAGTAACCTACCTCTTATTCCATACACCTGCAACATCTGCCACAGTGCCCCCCTATCTACCCTATCATACGCCTTTTCCAAATCCATAAATGCCACAAAAACCTCTTTACCCTTATCCAAATACTGTTCACCTATATGTTTCACTGTAAACACTTGGTCTACACACCCCCTACCTTTCCTAAAGCCCCCTTGTTCATCTGCTATCCTGCTTTCTGTCTTACTCTTAATTCTTTCAATAATAAATCTACCATACACTTTACCAGGTACACTCAACAGACTTATTCCCCTATAATTTTTGCACTCTCTTTTGTCCCCTTTGCCTTTATACAAAGGAACAATACACGCTCTCTGCCAATCCCTAGGTACCTTACCCTCTTCCATACATTTATTAAATAATAGCACCAACCACTCCAAAACTATATCCCCACCTGCTTTAACATTTCTATCTTTATCCCATCAATCCCAGCTGCCTTACCCCCTTTCATTCTACTCACTGCCTCACGAACTTCCCCTACACCCACAACTGGTTCTTCCACACTCCTACAAGATGTTATTCCTCCTTGCCCTACACACGAAATCACAGGTTCCCTGTCTTCATCAACATTTAACAACTCCTCAAAATATTCTCTCCATCTTCCCGATACCTCTAACTCTCCATTTAATAACTCTCCTCTCCTATTTTTAACTGTCAAATCCATTTGTTCCCTAGGCTTCCTCAACTTATTAATCTCATTCCAAAACTTTTTCTTATTTTCAACAAAATTTGCTGATAACATCTCACCCACTCTCTCATTTGCTCTCTTTTTACATTGCTTCACCACTCTCTTAACCTCTCTTTTTCTCTCCATATACTCTTCCCTCCTTGCATCACTTCTACTTTGTAAAAACCTCTCATATGCTAACTTTTTCTCCTTACTACTCTCTTTACATCATCATTCCACCAATCGCTCCTCTTCCCTCCCGCACCCACTCGCCTGTAACCACAAACTTCTGCTGAACACTCTAACACTACATTTTTATATCTACCCCATACATCTTCGACCCCATTGCCTACACTCTCACTAGCCCAAATATCCTCCAATAGTTGTTTATATCTTACCTTAACTGCCTCCTCTTTTAGTTTATAAACCTTCACCTCTCTCTTACTTACTAATTCTATTTTCCTTGTATCCCATCTACCTTTTACTCCCACTGTAGCTATAACTAAAAAGTGATCTGATATATCTGTGGCCCCTCTATAAACATGTACATCCTGAAGTCTACTCAACAGTCTTTTATCTAACAATACATAGTCCAACAAACTACTGTTATTACGCCCTACATCATATCTTGTATACTTATTTATCCTCTTTTTCTTAAAATATGTATTACCTATAACTAAACCCCTTTCTATACAAAGTTCAATCAAAGGGCTCCCATTATCATTTACACCTGGCACCCCAAACTTACCTACTACACCCTCTCTGCATGTTTCTCCCACTTTAGCATTTAGGTCCCTACTACAATTACTCTCTCATTTGGTTCAAAAGTTCCTATACATTCGCTTAACATCTCCCAAAATCTCTCTCTCTCCTCTACACTCCTCTCTTCTCCAGGTGCATACACGCTTATTATGACCCACTTTTCGCATCCGACCCTTATTTTAATCCACATAACCCTTGAATTTACACATTTATATTCCCTCTTTTCCTTCCATAACTGATCCTTCAACATTATTGCTACCCCTTCCTTAGCTCTAACTCTCTCAGATACTCCTGACTTAATCCCATTTATTTCTCCCCACTGAAACTCGCCTACCCCCTTCAGCTTTGTTTCGCTTAGGGCCAGGACATCCAACTTCTTTTCATTCATAACATCGGCAATCATCTCTTTCTTATCATCCGCACTACATCCACGCACATTCAGACAACCCAGTTTTATAAAGTTTTTCTTCTTCTCGTTTTTAGTAGATTTACTGGTAATGAATTCCAGATTCTGGGGCCCTTTATGTGCATAGAATTTTTACATAGGTTGATATGAACACGGGGTATATCAAAAAGTGATCTGTGTCGTGTGTTGTGGTCATGGGTCCTATTAAAGTTGGTGAGGAGAGTTTTGAGCAGAGGGTTTATATTAGAGTGTAAAGTTTTATATATGTAGTAGGCACAAGAGTAAGTATGAATGTTCTTTACGGTGAGTAGTTTGAGACTTTTGAATATTGGTGCTTTTGAAAATGGAGGTTGTGTCTGCAGTTCTAGAGTTTTCAGGCAGGGAGTTCCAGATTTTAGGCCATTTTATGTTCATTGAATTTTTGTATAGATTTAGTCGGACACAGGGAATGTCAAAGAGATGTTTGTGTCTGGTATTATGTCTATGGGTCCTGTCACAACTGTCAAGAAAGTGTTTTAGCTCACGGTTAAAGTTGGAGTTTATGGTTCTATAAATGTAGATAGCAGAGTAGTAAGTATGGATGTTCTGAACAGTGAGTAAGTTTAGGTCTTTGAAGAGTGGGGGAGGGGGGGTGTTGCCTAGCGTTGGATTGCGTGATAATTCTTACTGCGGCTTTTTGTTGGGTTATTATTGGCTTTAGGTGGGTAATTGCTGTTGATCCCCAAGCACAAATGGCATATGTGAGGTAGGGATAGATGAGTGAATAGTATAGTGTGAGTAGGGCGGATTGTGGTACATAATAACGTATCATAGAGAGGATCCCAACAGTTTTGGACACTTTCTTTGTTATGTGTTGGATATGGGTGCTGAATTTCAGGCTGCTGTCAAGGTGAAGGCCCAGGAATTTGCCCTCATTATGTTTAGCAATAGGAGTAGTGTTGATCTTAATGTTTAATTGTGCATCACCTGCTCTGTTGCCAAACATAATATAGAAGGTCTTATCAGTGTTGAGTGTAAGTTTATTAGCTGTCATTCATGTTGATATTTTTAGTAATTCGTCGTTAACAATGGTGTTGAGCGTGGCAAGATTTGGGTGGGAGATGACATAAGTCGTGTCGTCAGCAAAGAGCATTGGTTTCAGGTGTTGTGATACATTGGGAAGATCATTGATGTATAAGAGGAAGAGCAGGGGACCAAGGACACTTCCCTGCGGTACTCCGCTGCCAATTTAGCTTCAGGAAAAATAAAAGCACTAACGATGCAATAGTAAAAATGATAGACCTGCTTTACACAGCACTCGAAAATAAGGAATATCCATTAGGACTTTTTATTGACCACGGCATCCTACTCCACAAACTTGACCACTATGGAATAAGAGGTCATGCACTAGCATACTTCAAATCCTACCTCACTAATAGGTATCAGTATGTCACTATTAAAGACACATCCTCCACGACACGACCAATTGACACCGGAGTACCGCAGGGAAGTGTCCTTGGTCCCTTGCTCTTCTTCTTATACATCAATGATCTTCCCAATGTATCACAACACCTGAAACCAATAATCTTTGCTGACGACACAACTTATGTCATCTCCCACACAAATCTTGCCACGCTTAATACCATTGTTAACGACGAATTAATAAAAATATCAAAATGGATGACAGCCAATAAACTTACACTCAACACTGATAAGACCTTCTATATTATGTATGGCAACAGAGCAGGTGATCCACAATTAAACATTAAGATCAACACTACACCTATTGCTAAACATAATGAGGGCAAGTTCCTGGGCCTTCACCTTGACAGCAGCCTGAAATTCAGCACCCATATCCAACACATAACAAAGAAAGTGTCCAAAACTGTGGGGATCCTCTCTAAGATATGGTATTATGTACCACAATCAGCCCCACATACACTATACTTCTCACTCATCTATCCCTACCTCACATATGCCATTTGTGCATGGGGATCAACAGCAATTACCCACCTAAAGCCAATAATAACCCAACAAAACGCCGCAGTAAGAATTATCACGCAATCCAACGCTAAGCAACACACCCCCACTCTTCAAAGACCTAAACCTACTCACTGTTCAGAACATCCATACTTACTACTCTGCTATCTACATTTATAGAACCATAAACTCCAACTTTAACCCTGAGCTAAAATACTTTCTTGACAGTTGTGACAGGACCCATAGACATAATACCAGACATAAACATCTCTTTGACATTCCCCGTGTCAGACTAAATCTATACAAAAATTCAATGAGCATAAAAGGGCCTAAAATCTGGAACTCCTTGCCTGAAAACTCTAGAACTGCAGACACAACTTCCATTTTCAAAAGCACCGTTAAAAAAATCTTATCTCACTTACGCACCCAACCGGTAGCTAACCACATGAAAACTACTTTATCTTGCACATATCCACAGCAAAATACACTTATTGATATTTGTGATTCCCCTTAATTTGCACATGACTAACCAAAATTCTAATACAACTATTGCTTCATAATTCTTAAGCTAGTCATAAGTTTGCCTAAGACACTCCAATATAGAAACGGTATTATGCCAATACATCACCTTTACCATTAATATATAAACTAATTGTTAAATTCTTAAACTAATTGTTAAATTCTTAAACTAATTGTTAAATTCTTAAACTAATTGTTAAATTCTTAAATGTTTAAATTTAAGTACCTCAATTTTGTAAACCTAGTTAATCACTACAATTACCTAACCTTACTATCAGTATAATCATTGTGTCACTATTGAGTAAGACCTATCATAAGACTGCCTGAAAAGCCTAGGCATACCTAGGCATATTATTGGCCATCTTGTAATATCTGCTTCATAAAATGTATAATTATAGTACACCACACTTTGTATATTACTAGAAATAAAGAATTTGAAATTGATTTGAATTTGAAGTGGTCGTGTCAAGGAGGATGTGTCTTTAATGGTGACATACTGATACCTATTAGTGAGGTAGGATTTGAAGTATGCAAGTGCATGGCCTCTTATTGCATAGTGGTCAAGTTTGTGGAGTAGGATGCCATGGTTTACTGTGTCAAAAGCTTTCCTTAGGTCAATAAAAAGTCCTAATGGATATTCCTTATTTTCCAGTGCTGTATAAAGCAGGTCTATCAGTTTTACGATTGCATCGTTAGTGCTTTTATTTTTTCTGAAGCCAAATTGGCAGGGGTTGATTATGTTTTGTGTTGTTATAAACGAGTATAATCTCTTGTGCAAAAGTTTCTCGAAAATTTTGGATAGCAACGGTAAGTTTGATATTAACTTATAGTTGTTTACGTCTGTGGGGTCACCACCTTTGTGTATTGGTGTAACCCTTGCTGTTTTTAGTAGTGTCGGGAAAGTGCTAGTTTCTAGTGATTTGTTAAAAAGTAATGAAATAGCATGTGAAAGGACATGAGTGGCTTCGTTTGTAATATATTAATGGTGGAACTTGAGACAGATTCCTGATTTATTTTTAAGTGACTTGATTATCATGGTGACTTCAGTGGGTTCAGTAGGTGCAAGATAGAAGGAGGATGGGAAATTCCCATCTAGGTAATCACTTGCTCGGGCATTGGTATCTGGGATTTTACTGGCAAGATTTGATCCTATGGTTGAGAAGAAGTCATTTATCTTGTTTACTGTATCAATAGGCTATAGTGGTGTTTCGTTTAGTTTAGTTAGGACAATATCCCTAGTTTTTTCAATTTATGGGTGCCCAGAATCTGTGAGAGTGTTTTCCATGTCTTTTTTATATCTCCTCTTGTTTCAGGGAATCTGCTGGAGTAGTACAATCATTTGGCTTTTTTTATTAGTTTGGTGAGAACTGATGAATAGTGTTTAATAAACTCTTTATGTATGAAGCCCCGTCTATATTGCTTTTCATATTGATGTTTCTTGTTAATGGATTTTAGTAAGCTGTTAGTTAGCCACCGGCAACCTAGCCGTTTATTCGTAATCTGTTTCATTTTTATAGGACAATGTTTGTTGTATAGTCAACGTAATTTATTAAGAAAAGTGTCTGTCCAATCATCGATACCCTTGTCGTTGGAGAATTCTATAGCCCAGTCAACCGTCTCTAGCTCTGCTGTGAAGTTATTTATTGATGCCTGGTCATGGAGTCTAAATGAAACTTTGGTGTATTCTAGAGGTGGTTTACTAATGTTTGTTAAGAAGAAGGTAGGGTAGTGGTCTGTAGTGCTGTCTGTTATTATCCCGATTTAAGGGGGCTAGGATATTGCTCCATATATGGTCGATTATGGTTGCACTCGTCTCAGTATGTGTGGTTGGTTTAGCTATTGTTGGTATGAGAAGTGTGTTGTTCATATGTTGATGAAATCAGTTACTGGATGGTCATCCGGTAGGCCAAGGTTGATGGTGAAGTCTCCAGCTAAGATAAGGTGGTGTTTGTTCATTTGGTTGTTGTTATTAGCGTTTTTAGTTGATAACTAAAATTTGGGATGTTTGTATGAGACATCCGGTAAATGGCGATTGTTATGGGAGTCTTAAGGTTTTGTGCAGTAAAACTAGCAAAATATATTCTCCATATTCATCACTATAGCAAGTGGTGTCACAACAGGATATTTCATTAGAGTAATAGATGGCAATACCACCCCCAACTTGGTGTGGTCTACAGTTGTGTATTGCTGTGTATCCTGGTAAGAGTAGATATCTATTGTATCCTGCTTAAGCCAGGTTTCAGTAAGAACAATACATGTGAGGTTGTCTTGAGGGAATCAAGGAGGGCAAGGAGGTCATCGTAGTGTTTGCTTAAGGATCGGACGTTGTAGTTAAGAACTGTTATACTTTTAGCAGTATTTAGGACAGTGTTGGCTTGTGATGCTGTGTAGTAGAGGCAGTTACTTTCAGTAAAATTTGATTGGGTGTTAAATTAAATAGGTTTAGATCGGGTCGACGTGATCATTCATCATTTGTGTTAAATAGTGATTTTGTTATATCATGTATAGTGTGGTGAATTCTAGTACAGTGGACCCCTGGTTAACGAAAAAACTTCATCCCAGAAGCCTGCTCAAGTGTCATTACTGAACGAATTTACTTCCTTAACCCTTTCGGGGTTATTGTACAAGTACGTCTTACACACTGGGGTTATTGACGTACTAGTACGCCTAAATTCTAGCGCCCTCAAATCAAGCAGAAACAGGCTGTTAGGCCTATATGTGATAGAATGGGTCTGTGCGGTCAGTGTGCGCAGTATAAAAAAATTCCTGCACCACACAGTGCATAATGAGGAAAAAAAACTGACCGTGTTTTTGGTTTAAAACAGCGACTTTGCAGTCTATTTTCGTATGGTATTTATTGTTGTATTCTCGTTTTCTTGGTCTCATTTGATAGAATGGAAGATATATTACAGAAATAAAGATGATTTTGATTGGTTTACAATAACAAGTACCTTGAAATTGAGCTCAAAGTAGCGAAAATGTTCGATTTTTGACGATGTTCAAAAGTAAACAAATCACACCATGCGTCCAATACACATCAACTGGCGAGTCTAATATTCATGCACAAGTGCTCTGATATTATTTATACCATTTTTACAGTGATGCAGTTGTATACATAACAGTAAATCTTCTATTTTTTTTTGTGAGAATAAAAATTCAAAATGGAAAGCAAAAGTAATGTAAGAGGGGCCTGGAGACTTGACTAATGAACAGAGAAGATGTTATTTTAGTGCCAGGAATGTCTGCCTTGTTTATTATGGACCCTATTTTGAAATTGGCATCGTTTGAAATTTGTGTGAAATTGGCCAAATTGCCATTTTCTGACCACTATTTTGGGTAGTTGAAATTGGTAAATAGGCGGTTTCTTGTACTCATTTGATAGAAGAAAGGGGTTCTAGTGAAATAGCTATAATTTTAGTAGACTGAAACATTGGAATGTGCCAAAAATAGGGCTCAAATGGGGTAACCAGAATGCTGCTCAAGTGCCATTACCGAAGAATTTACTTCCTAAGAAATAATGTCATGTAGGTTAGTCTATTTCAGACCCCAAAAATACACTTGCAACAGCACTTACGAAAATACACTTACATAAATGTTGAGTTTGGAGATGCACGAAAACCGAGGACCACTGTACAGTGGTACCCCAACTACGATGGTCCCCAAACACACCCTTTTATGTAAGTTTATTTTAAATGCTTTTGTAAGTGTAATTTTGGGGTCTAAAAGAACTAGTCTATTTTACATCATTTCTTATGGAGATAAATTCGTTTGGTAATGGCACTTGAACAGCATTCTGGAATGAAAAATATCGTAAGTCGGGGTATCACTGTATAAGATAGGTTGGGCAATAAAGTCTAAAATAAGGTAGGGCAATAACAGGTTAAGATAGAATTGGGGGAATGATGTGGTAAGTTGTAAATATATGGTAAAGTAGAAGTAGGAGTATCTGAGAGAGTTAGAGCTAAGGAAGGGTAGCAATAATGTTGAAGGATCAGTTATGGAAGGAAAGAGGGAATATAAATGTGTAAATTCAAGGATTATGTGGATTAAAATAAGGGTCGGATGCGAAAAGTGGGTCATAATAAGCGTGTATGCACCTGGAGAAGAGAGGAGTGTAGAGAGAGAGAGTTTTGGGAGATGTTAAGTGAATGTATAGGAACTTTTGAACCAAATGAGAGGTAATTGTGGTAGGGGACCTAAATGCTAAAGTGGGAGAAACATGCAGAAGGGTGTAGTAGGTAAGTTTGGGGTGCCAGGTGTTAATGATAATGGGAGCCCTTTGATTGAACTTTGTATAGAAAGGGGTTTAGTTATAGGTAATACATATTTTAAGAAAAAGAGGATAAATAAGTATACAAGATATGATGTAGGGCGTAATGACAGTAGTTTGTTGGACTATGTATTGGTAGATAAAAGACTGTTGAGTAGACTTCAGGATGTACATGTTTATAGAGGGCTACAGATATATCAGATCACTTTTTAGTTATAGCTACAGTGGGAGTAAAAGGTAGATGGGATACAAGGAAAATAGAATCAGTAAGTAAAAGAGAGGTGAAGGTTTATAAACTAAAAGAGGAGGCAGTTAGGGTAAGATATAAACAACTATTGGAGGATAGATGGGCTAGTGAGAGTGTAGGAATGGGGTCGAAAATGTATGGGGTAGATTTAAAAATGTAGTGTTAGAGTGTTCAGCAGAAGTTTGTGGTTACAGGCGAGTGGGTGCGGGAGGGAAGAGGAGCGATTGGTGGAATGATGATGAAAGAGAGTAGTAAGGAGAAAAAGTTAGCATATGAGAGGTTTTACAAAGTAGAAGTGATGCAAGGAGGGAAGAGTATATGGAGAGAAAAAGAGGTTAAAAGAGTGGTGAAGCAATGTAAAAGAGAGCAGATGAGAGAGTGGGTGAGATGTTATCAGCAAATTTTGTTGAAAATAAGAAAAAGTTTTGGAATGAGATTAATAAGTTGAGGAAGCCTAGAGAACAAATGGATTTGACAGTTAAAAATAGGAGAGGACAGTTATTAAATGGAGAGTTAGAGGTATCGGGAAGATGGAGAGAATATTTTGAGGATTTGTTAAATGTTGATGAAGACAGGGAAGCTGTGATTTCGTGTGTAGGGCAAGGAGGAATAACATCTTGTAGGAGTGTGGAAGAGCCAGTTGTGGGTGTAGGGAAGTTCGTGAGGCAGTGGGTAGAATGAAAGGGGTAAGGCAGCTGGGATTGATGGGATAAAGATAGAAATGTTAAAAGCAGGTGGGGATATAATTTTGGAGTGGTTGGTGCTATTATTTAATAAATGTATGGAAGAGGGTAAGGTACCTAGGGATTGGCAGAGAGCGTGTATTGTTCCTTTGTATAAAGGCAAAGGGGACAAAAAAGAGTGCAAAAATTATAGGGGAATAAGTCTGTTGAGTGTACCTGGTAAAGTGTATGGTAGAGTTATTATTGAAAGAATTAAGAGTAAAACAGAAAGCAGGATAGCAGATGAACAAGGGGCTTTAGGAAAGGTAGGGGTGTGTAGACCAAGTGTTTACAGTGAAACATATAGGTGAACAGTATTTGGATAAGGGTAAAGATGTTTTTGTGGCATTTATGGATTTGGAAAAGGCGTATGATAGGGTAGATAGGGGGCAATGTGGCAGATGTTGCAGGTGTATGGAATAGGAGGAAGGTTACTGAAAGCAGTGAAGAGTTTTATGAGGATAGTGAGGCTCAGGTTAGAGTGTGTAGGAGGGAAGGGACTATTTCCCAGTAAAAGTGGGCCTTAGACAAGGATGTGTGATGTCACCGTGGTTGTTCAATATATTTATAGATGGGGTTGTAGAGAAGTGAATGCGAGGGTCTTGGCAAAGGTGTTGGGCTAAAAGATAAAGAAGCAAATACAAAGTGGGAGTTGTCACAGTTGCTTTTGCTGATGACACTGTGCTTTGGGAGATTCTGAAGAGAAGCTGCAGAGGTTGGTGGATGAATTTGGTAGGGTGTGTAAAAAAGAAAATTGAAAGTGAATATAGGAAAGAGTAAGGTGATGAGGATAACAAAAAGAATAGGTGACGAAAGATTGGATATCAGATTGGAGGAGAGAGTATGGAGGAGGTGAATGTATTCAGATATTTGGGAGTGGACATGTCGGCGGATGGGTCTATGAAGGATGAGGTGAATCATAGAATTGATGAGGGGAAAAGGGTGAGTGGAGCACTTGGAGTCTGTGGAGACAAAGAACCTTGTCCATGGAAGTAAAGAGGGAATGTATGAGAGTATAGTTATACCAACGCTCTTATATGGGTGTGAAGCATGGGCGATGAATGTTGCAACGAGGAGAAGGCTGGAGGCAGTGGAGATGTCATGTCTGAGGTCAATGTGTAATGTGAATATAATGCAGAGAATTCGGAGTTTGGAAATTAGGAGGAGGTGCGGATTACCAAACGATTGTCCAGAGAGCTGAGGAGGGGTTGTTGAGGTGGTTTGGACATGTAGAGAGAATGGAGCGAGACAGAGTGACTTCGAGTGTATAAATCTGTAGTGGAGGAAGGCGGGGTAGGGGTCGGCCTAGGAAAGGTTGGAGGGAGGGGTAAAGGAAGTTTTGTGTGCGAGGGCTTGGACTTCCAGCAAGCATGTGTGAGCGTATTTGATAGGAGTGAATGGAGGCATATGGTTTTAATACTTGACGTGCTGTTGGAGTGTGAGCAAAGTAACATTTATGAAGGGATTCAGGAAACCGGCAGGCGGACTTGAGTTCTGGAGATGGGAAGTACAGTGCCGGCACTCTGAAGGAGGGTGTTAATGTTGCAGTTTTATAACTGTAGTGTAAAGCACCCTTCTGGCAAGACAGTGATGGAGTGAATAATGATGAAAGTTTTTCTTTTCGGGCCACCCTGCCTTGGTGGGAATCGGCGATGTGTTAATAAAAAAAAAAAAAAAAAAAGTAATAATAATAATAAGAGGATTTGCAGTTATTAATATAAATTAAGACTATGAGGTAGAATGAATAATAATAATAATAATAATAATAATATGTTTATTTAGACATGGTACAATGATACATAGTTAGGTAGCATGATACATAGGTATAAATGAGATGTACATGCCAAAAGCCCTAATATGCTGTGCATTGCGGGCATTCTTAGGACTATTTAATAGTAGACTACATGGTAAAAAATTATGGTTGATAATTTATAAAATAAGTATAATTGTGTATCTAAGTTATAAAATTTGAATATAAGTTGAACATAATAATTTATTAATTGTAGCAATGCAACTAATTGAGTGAGATAACAATTTAAAACAATTAAATTTGCATTGCAGTTACAGTTTACGTGGTCATTATAATGTAAATGTTATAGAAACAGTTAGCTTAGTATGTATTATTCATAACAGGTTTTACATTTAAGTGGTTAATCAGGTTTTTACATTTAAGTGATTATTCTACTTTGTTGGGAATGTTTGATATTGAGCATTTAGGTTTGGGTGAGAAGGTGGTTTTTTAGCATCGTTTTGAATTGGGGTACAGGTAGGGTTTCTTTGGCAATGACAGGTAATGAATTCCAAATTTTCATGCCTTTTATATGCATTGAGTTTTTACATAGTGTTAGATGGACACGGGGAAAATCGAGGAGTGATCTGTGTCTAGTGTTATGGTCATGTGTCCTGTTAAAATTGGTAAGGAGAAGTTTGAGTGGTGGGTTAATATTTGCATAGAGTGTTCTATGTATGTAATAGGCACAATAAAAAGTATGAATGTCTTGTATGGTGACTAAGTTTAGGTTTTTGAATATTGGTGGAGTATGTTGTCTGGAGTGTGAATTTGTTATCATTCTAACTGCTGCCTTTTGTTGTGTTATTAATGGTATGAGATGAGTTATTGATGTAGAGCCCCATGTGCAGATTCCATAGGTGAGGTAGGGGTAAATGAGTGAGTGATATAGGGTAAGGAGAGCTGGTTGTGGAACATAGTACCGTATCTTTGATAGTATTCCCACGGTCTTTGAGACTTTCTTGGAAATTTGTTGTATATGTGTCTGAAATTTGAGGCCACTGTCAAGATGGATTCCTAAGAATTTTCCCTCTGTGAGTTTTGTGATAGGGGACCCGTTTATCATTATGTTAAGTGGTGCGTTTGTAGCTCTGTTCCCAAACTGAATAAAATAGGTTTTATCAATATTGAGAGTAAGTTTGTTAGTCATCATCCAGGTAGATATTTTCTGCAATTCAGTATTTACAGTGTTGGTTAGTATGTCTGGGCTTGGGTGCGAGATAACGTATGTAGTGTCATCTGCAAATAGTATGGGTTTGAGTAGTTGAGATGCATTTAGTAGGTCGTTAATGTAAATGAGAAAGAGAAGTGGGAGAAGAACACTTCCCTGTGGGACACCTACTGTAGTTTGTGCGGTAGAGCTAGCTCCATTTGTGTACACATATTGGTTTCTGTTGCTAAGGTATGATTTTAGGTAGTTGAGGGAGTGCCCTCTTATACCATAGTGTGATAATTTTAGGTGTAACAGATCATGGTCAACTGTATCAAAAGCTTTACGTAAATCAATGAAGTTCCCACTGGGATTTCTTTTTTCTCAGGAGCGGTGTAAATTATTTCTAACATGTGTATAATGGCATCATTTGTATTTTTATTAGGCCTGAATCCAAATTGACAGTGGTTGAGTATGTTGTTGGAGGTGAGGTAGGAATATATTTGTCTATGAATTAATTTTTCAAAGATTTTGGAGAGAAGGGGTAAGTTAGATATTGGCCTGTAGTTATTCAGGTCTGTTTGATCTCCTCCTTTATGTATGGGGGTGACCCTCGCTATTTTGAGTATTGATGGAAAGGTAGAGGATTCGATGGATTTGTTAAAGAGTGTTGCAATAATTGGTGAGAGAACTTGAGAGGCTTTTTTGTATATAAAAGGTGGTAAGTTATTTAGGTCACCTGCTTTGTTTTTTAATATGTTGATTATAAGTGAAACTTCTATTGGGTTGGTCGGGGCTAGGAATAGTGTGTTCAGATAGGTGCCAGTGAGATAGTCGTTAGGTGGAGTGTTTGAACTTGGGATTTTGCTTGCCAGCTTTTTTCCTATGGTGGAGAAGAAATCATTGAGTTTGTTTGCTGTTTCAATAGGTGGGAGTAGGGGTTCATCTGGTTTTGTTAGCTTGATATCTTTATAGTTCCTAGAATTTCAGATAGGGTTTTCCAGGTCTTTTTTATATCACCTTTTAAGTTATGTAATCTGTTCTCATAGTACAATTTTTTTGACCTTATCAGACTCGTTAGGTTTGATGAGTAACATTTTGTTTGTTCTCTTGTTATTTGACCCATTCTGTACTGTTTTTCATATAGGTGCTTTATATTAATGGATTTGAGTATGCTGGGGGTTAGCCAGGGACTGTTTAATCTTTTAGATGTGATTTGTTTAGTTTTTTTAGGGCAATGCTTATTATAGAGGTATTGGGTCTTTTTAAGAAAATTATTAATACATAAGTCAGTATCTGTGAAGTTGTCTATTTCTGTTTGCCAGTCAGTGTTTGTCATAGCTGTTATGAAGTTATTTATAGCTGTTTCATTATGTAGTCTAAAGGCAACATTAGTAGTCTCTAGTGGTAATTTTCTGAGGTTGGTTATGAGAAAGGTTGGGTAGTGGTCTGTGGTATTGTTTGTGATTATGCCTGATTTTAATGGGGATATAGTGTTAGTCCAGATATGGTCTAATAGAGAGGCACAGGTTTCAGAAATTCTTGTAGGTTTTGTTACTGTCGGGAGCAGCAAGCAGTTGCTCATAGTGTTTGTGAATTCAGTTACTTGTGGGTCCTGATCTTGTAGGAGGTTTATATTGAAGTCTCCTGTGAGGATTAAGAGGTCTTTGTTCATGTGTGCATCAGTAATCATACTTCCTAATTTTTCACTAAATTGCTGAATATTTGACTTTGGTAATCTATAGATGTTTATAACTGTGAGAGGTTTTTGTAGGTATTTGGTTTTAAATTTAGCTATTATATATTCTCCATGTTCATCTCTTGTGCATGTATTGTTGATACATTCAAGCTGGTCTGAGTATAACATAGCTGTGCCACCCCCTTGTTGGTCTGGCCTACAATTGTGTATGGCTGTGTAACCAGGAATGGCATAGATATCTGTAGTATGAGGCTTTAGCCAGGTTTCAGTGAGAGCAATGATGGACATACTGGCCTGTAGTGAGTTTAATAATGCAGTGAGGTCATCAAAATGTTTGCTTAAAGATCTGACATTGTAGTTAAAGATAGTTATGTTATTGTTGGCTTTGAGTAGTGTTTTAGCCTGTTCTGGTGTGTAGTAATGACAGTTGTTGTTAGGTTCATGTAAGTCATATAATAAGAGGTTGATATCAGGATCAATGTTTGGAATCATAAGATTTAGTGTGATTCTATAATTAAACTTAAAAATAGGACAATGTAAATAGACTTAAGAATAGGACAATGCAAAAGGAGTTCTTGGCACGTGAGTTAGTACGTTGGATATGTTTACAAAAATTAATAAATGAGCTAAGGTAGTCAATTTACAGCTATAAAGAATCTAAAACTATAGCACCTGAGTTAGCACCTGAGTTAGTTAATTAATTAAACAAATGTTTATATATGAGTGTTATTCTAAAAAGACTTAAGAACAATGAATAATGCTAAACTTAAAGATATGATATCTGATGAATTGATTTTACTAGCTATTGGATTAACACACTTTTGAACAAAAGTCACAGAGATTTAGGATATATCTTTACAATGTAATTGATTTACTATTTAACTAGCTAATAGAACTGGTTGGAAAATTACTATGATTAATATTAAGTTATAATAGAACAAATATTTAGATTCAGTATTACACTAGCTGTGATTATAGAATTTATTAAAGGCAATATAAAGAAAATGAAAGTAAACTATTATAGGAGAAAAAAGTGCTAAAGTGTACAAAAGTAAAATTTATTAATAGTAAAAAATAGCTTGAAATAAAATTTTAGGCAGTTAAGGTGATCAATAATATATAGAAATGAGGTTGGAGAAAAGGATAAAAGGTAAATACAATTTTTAGCAATTAAGGTGATCAAAAGTAATTACGTATAAAGTGAATATAAAGTGAAATTTAAAATTAAGATTATGAGGAAGAATGGTAATAGAATATAAAAGTGAAAATTCAAAAGTAGTAAGGGGGTATTTGAATTTTTAGGGAACAAAAAATTTTTTTTTTATTTTTTATTAACACATCGGCCGATTCCCACCAAGGCAGGGTGGCCCGAAAAAGAAAAACTTTCATCATCATTCACTCCATCACTGTCTTGCCAGAAGGGTGCTTTACACTACAGTTATAAAACTGCAACATTAACACCCCTCCTTCAGAGTGCCGGCACTGTACTTCCCATCTCCAGAACTCAAGTCCGGCCTGCCGGTTTCCCTGAATCCCTTCATAAATGTTACTTTGCTCACACTCCAACAGCACGTCAAGTATTAAAAACCATATGCCTCCATTCACTCCTATCAAATACGCTCACACATGCTTGCTGGAAGTCCAAGCCCCTCGCACACAAAACTTCCTTTACCCCTCCCTCCAACCTTTCCTAGGGCCCCTACCCCGCCTTCCCTCCACTACAGATTTATACACTCTCGAAGTCACTCTGTCTCGTTCCATTCTCTCTACATGTCCAAACCACCTCAACAACCCCTCCTCAGCTCTCTGGACAATCGTTTTGGTAATCCCGCACCTCCTCTAATTTCCAAACTCAATTCTCTGCATTATATTCACACCACACATTGACCTCAGACATGACATCTCCACTGCCTCCAGCCTTCTCCTCGTTGCAACATTCATCACCCATGCTTCACACCCATATAAGAGCGTTGGTATAACTATACTCTCATACATTCCCCTCTTTACTTCCATGGACAAGGTTCTTTGTCTCCTGGCAGACTCAAGTGCTCCACTCACCTTTTCCTCATCAAGTTCATGATTCACCTCGTCAGCCTTCCGCATAGACCCATCCGCCGACATGTCACTCCCAAGCATCAGACCATTCTCTCACTCTCTCTCCCTCAATCTGATATCCAATCTTTCAAGTCACCTATTCTTTTGTTATCCTCATCACCTTACTCTTTCTATATTCACTTTCAATTTTCTTCTTTTAC
>WNWK01030892.1:0-23132 GCA_009830355.1 Cherax destructor
CTTAAAGGCGTTCACAGTAATTTAGGTGCTTTACTGGCTCAATGTGAGCCATAAACAATCTCTGTATTTTTCCAGCTCTGATATTTCTCCTGCTTTGAAAGGGGCCGTCAGCACTGAACAATATTTTGTATGGAGGATCACTAGCGATTTGAAGAGTGTCACCATCGGCATTTTTTCCCCTTGTTTTTAAGGTTCTCAATACCCACCCCGTCATCGTACTGGATGTCGTGATCTTTGTCCTGTTATACTCTTTAAAGAAAGGTCAGCTGGCATAATTATTCCCAGGTCTTTTATGTGTTCCTTTCGTTCTATTTGGTGACCCTCTTGAGTTTTGTATATAGTGTTTCTTTTAAGTTCTTCTTTTTTTCCATACCTAAGCAGCTGAAACTTATCACCAATGAACGTCATGTTGTTCTCCACTGCCCACTGGAAACACTGTTTGTCTTCCTGCAATTTTTCAGTGTCCTCTACCGTAGTGACTTTCATGCTTATTTTAGTGTCATCTGCAAATGATGATACAAAAGTGTGCTGGGTGTTTTTATCTATGTCTGCTATGAGGATGAGAAACAGCAGAGGTGCCAGGAGAGTGCCTTAGAGCACTGAGCTTTTGATCTCGCTGATTACCTCGAGAGGGTTTTGGGGTCAACGCCTCCGCAGCTCGGTCTCAGACCAGGCATCATGGTGGATCAGTCTGATCAACCAGGCTACTGGAAGCATGCAAACTGACGTACGAACCACAGCCAGGTTGGTCAGGTACTGACTTTAGGTGCCTGTCCAGTGCCTTCTTGAAGACAGCCAGTGGTCTATTGGTAATCCCCTAATGAATGCTAGGAGGCAGTTGAACAGTCTTGGGCCCCAGACACTTATTGTGTTGTCTGTCAGTGTACTCGTGGCACCCCTGCTTTTCAATGGGGGAATGTTGCATCTCCTGCTGAGTCTTTTGCTTTCATAGGGAGTGATCTCCGTGTGCAAGTTTGGTACTAATCTTTCTAGGATTTTCCAAGTGTATATTATCACATATCTCTCTGGCCTGAGCTCCAAGGAACACAGATCAAGGGCCTTCAACCGTTCCCAGTAATTTAGGTGCCTTATCGTACATATGTGCTCAGTGAAAATCCTTTGTACACTCTCCAGGTCAGCAATTTCCCCTGACTTGAAGGAGGCAGTTAGTGTACAGCAGTATTCCAGCCTAGAGAGAACAAGCGATTTGAAGAGAATCATCATGGGCCTAGTTTTGAAGGTTCTCCTTATCCATCTTATCATTTTCCTAGCAGATGCGGTAGATACATTGTTGTGGTCTTTGAAGGAGAGATCCTCTGATATTATCACTCCCAGGTCTTTCACATTACTTTTTCGCTCTATTGATACAGTTTTAATTTTCTCAAGTTTTCCATATCTGAGTAGTTGAAATTTCTCTTCATTGACATTCATGTTGTTTTGAGTGGCCCATTTGAAGATTTGGTTTATGTCTGCTTGAGTCTTGCGGTGTCTTCGATGGCGGTCACTGTCATGGCAATCCGGGTGTCATCCGCAAAGGAAGACACGGAGCTATGGCTTACATCTCTGTCTATGTCAGAAATGAGGATGAGGAATAGAATGGGAGCGAGTACTGTGCCTTGTGGAACAAAGTTTTTCACCGTGGCTGCCTGGGACTTGACTCTGTTTACTATTACTCTTTGTGTTCTATTTGTCAGGAAGTTATAGATCCATCTACCAACTTTTCCTGTTATTCCTTTATCACGCATTTTGTCCGCTATTACACCATGGTCACACTTGTCGGAAGCTTTTGTAAAGTCTGTGTATACTACATGTGTATTTTATCTTCTACAGCATCCAGGACCTTGTCATAGTGATCCAGTAGCTGGGACAGGCAGGAGCGACCTGTTCTAAACCTGTGTTTCCCTGGGTTGTGTAACTGATGGGTATCTAGGTGGTTGGCGATCTTGCTTCTTAGAACTCTTTCAAAGATTTTTATGATATGGGATGTTATTGCTATCGGTCTGTAGTTCTTTGCAATTGCTTTACTGCCAGAGTGGGACTATGTCTGTTATTTTTAGTGAGTGTGAATGACCCTGTGTCCATGCTCCCTCTCCATAGAATGCTGAAGGCACGCGACAGGGGCTTTTGAAATTCTTGATGAACACAGAGTTCCATGAGTCTGGGCCCGGGCAGAGTGCATAGGTATGTCATTTATTGCATTTTCAAAGTCAGTTGGTGTTAGGATAATATCCGAGATTTTTGAGATGACCAAATTTTGGGTCTCGTTCAAAGAATTCATTTGGATTGTCGACCTTTAGTCTGGGCCGCAGCTCACTGAACACTGAGTCGTATTGGGACTTTAGTATCTCACTCATTTCTTTGCTGTCATCTGTGTATGTTGTTTAGGATATCTTCCCAGGTTGTTTCATTTAGGACATGGTTGACTTGTTCCCATTGTATGTTTTTGTTATTGAAAATGAATTTTGTGAAGACACCTCATGACTGATCACATTTTGCTGGTCAGGAGCCCTGTGTATACATGTCTGTACCTCTATTATGTTGTGATCTGAGTGTATTGTCTCTGATACGGTTATATTACGTATAAGATCGTCATTGTTAGTGAAGATGAGGTCCAGCGTATTTTCTAGTCTTGTAAGCTCTATTATTTGTTGGTTTAAGGTGAATTTGGTGCAGAGATTTAATAACTCTTGTGTGTGAGAATTTTCATCTGAACTGCCTCCTGGGGATCTCTGCTAAAATATTAATTACTACACTCCTCCATTTTAGGTGTCTCAAGTTGAAATCTCTTAGTAGCAAGATGTTTGGGGCAGGAGTTGGGAGATTTTCCAGACAGTTGTCAATTTTCACAAGCTGCTCCCGGAAATGCTGGGAAGTTGCATCTGGAGCTTGTACACAACCACAATGACAAGGTTTTGGTTTTCAAACTTTACCACCAAAACTTCAACTACATCATTTGAGGTGTTTAGTAGTTCTGAGCAAATGAGCGACTCTGTGACGTACAGGCCAAATCCCCCTTGTTGCCTGTTTAGTCTGTTGCATCTGAATAGGTTAGAACCTGGGATCCATATTTTGTTGTCAAAATGATCCGTTGTGTGGGTCTCTGTGAATGCCGCAAATATTGCATTTGACTCCATGAGCAGTCCCTTGATGTAAGGGATTTTGTTGTTTGTTGACTGCTTTAGACCCTGTATGTTTGCAAAGACAAATGTCATTATATTGATGGAATTTAGTTTTTTATTTATTTATTTGTGGAATTTAGGGAGGTTTTATTTGCTGGCTCTAATATCTGTTGTTCAGGAGTGGAGGTCAATGATTGTGCCTCTGCTCCAGAAGTATTTTCAGTTGGTGTAAGATTGTTGTCATTTCTTGCCAATATTTTTTCCCTCCTGGCCCTAAAAAACCTCTTTCCCTGGAGAGGTTATGGCTTCCCTCCTTTGTTTCCCATAGTCTGGTTGGTCTGTGTTTTCTTGTCCCCTTTAGATGTACCTGGCAGTATACGTTGTAGCATTTTCTTTCATGGAGTGACGAGTGACACATTTCAGGGTGAAATAGGTTACAGGAAGGGAAGTTGCACTCTCCTGTTGTCATGTGGGTGCGGAATTTTTTGGGATGGTCAAAGGTGCATGTCCCACCTGTTTTACCAGATATACCATGCCTGCAGATACCCAAGGCATAGAATTTGGATAGATTGGAGTTCTGTTTGTTAGGATTTATTGCAGCTGCATTCGCTGGTGTGCATTTTTTTCTGTTTTCCCTCTACCTACTACCCCTGTATGGACATCAATGCTTCCACCAGGTTTTGCTGGAAGTGTGTCAACACTATTCCCTGAGGCATCATCCCCTTTTGTTCCATCTCCAGCAGTATCTCTATTTTGCACCTCTGTAAGTTGAACAGTGTTGCCTTTACTTGTTTCATTACCAAGACCAATGTCTCCTTTTGGTTCACTGTCTTCCAGGACAACACTAGCACCCTCAAGAACACTGTCTTCCAGGACAACACTAGCACCCTCAAGAACACTGTCTTCCAGGACAACACTAGCACCCTCAAGAACACTGTCTTCCAAGACAGCCCTGTCCAACCTACCCATTTTTCCCAGCTGTCATACCATGCTGACATGTCTTCCAAGAAAGATCTTTTATTGGAGTTCTTGTCTTTTAATATAGATGTAATTTTCTCATACAGTGTATCTCGTTTGAGAAGACCCAAAACATTTCCCCGATTTTATATCAGATGTGGTTGTTGGTTTAAAATCCCTGCACACCCCATGGAACCATTTACTACAGAGATTGCAAGCAATCAAGCATGCTTTTGTCTGTGACCTTTTCTGCAGACTACACAGATTTTCATAGTGGTGGTCATGTTACAACACTACAACTCTCCTAGAAAGTTACTCTATAATTTTCAGAAGTATTTAGTTGTCTTTACCAGTTCTTGCTGTTTGCCTGGCTAGGGTAAACTTATTACATATATAAAAGATTTCATTCATATGTATATACATATATAAATCTATATTTTTTTAACACATCAGCCGTTTCTCACCAAGGCAGGGTGGCCTAAAAGAAAAAAATTCATCATTCACTCCATCACTGTCTTGTCAGAGGCGTGCTTACACTACAGTTATAAAACTGCAACATTAACACCCTTCCCTCAGAGTGCAGACACTCTACTTCCCATCTCCAGGAATCAAGTCCGGCCTGCCGGTTTCCCTGAATCCCTTCATAAATGTTACCTTGCTTACACTCCAACAGCACGTCAAGTCCTAAAAACCATTTGTCTCCATTCACTCCTATCAAATACACTCACGCATGCTTGCTGGAAGTCCAAGCCCTCGCACACAAAACCTCCTTTTCCCCATCCCTCCAACCTTTCCCAGGCCGACCCCAACCCCGCCTCCCTCCACTACAGATTTATACACTCTCGAAGTCATTCTATTTTGTTCCAACCTCTCTACATGTCTGAACCACCTCAACAACCCCTTCTTAGTCCTCTGGATAATAGTTTTAGTGATCCCGCACCTCTTCCTAATTTAAAGACTACGTATTCTCTGTATTATATTCACACCACACATTGACCTCAGACATGACATCTCCACTGCCTCCAGTCTTCTCCTTGTTGCAACATTTACAACCCATGTCTCACACCATACAAGTGTGTTGGTATAACTATACTCTCATACATTCCAGTCTTTGCTTTCATGGATAAAGTTCATTGTCTCCACAAACTCCTCAATGTACAGCTCACCTTTTTCCTCTCATCAATTCTATGATCTACCTCATCTTTCATAGACCCATCCAGTGACACGTCCACTCCCAAATATCTGAATACATTCACCTCCTCCATACTCTCTCCCTCCAATCTGATATCCAATCTTTCCAAAAGCCTCCTTGTTCATCTGCTATCCTACTCTCCTTCTTACTCTTAATTCTTTCAATAATAACTCTACCATACACTTTACCAGGTATACTCAACAGACCTATTCCCTATATTTTTTCATTCTCATTTGTCCCCTTTGCTTTTATACAAAGGAACTATGCACGCTCTCTGCCAAGATACCTTACTCTCTTCCATACATTTATTAAATAGCACCAACCACTCCAAAACTATATCTCCACCTGCTTTAAACATTTATATCTTTATCCCATCAATCCCAGCTGCCTTACCCCTTTCATTCTACCCACTGCCTCACGAACTTCCCACACCCACAACTGTCTCTTCCTCACTTCTATGAGATGTTATTCCTGTTACAAATGACGCGATATCTATTAGAAATAGACATCTCCAGTGAACACTAGAAAGGATAGCCCTTCTAGCATCCTGCCTGTTACTGGGCTTTTGCAACAAAGTCAGTATTCTGTCCAGTTATCCGACATATCAATATCATCATAGGATCTCAACTGAGAGGATACTAACCAAAGAAATTTATTTAAAATGTTTATTGACAAAGTGAGAATATCTAGGGTATCAAAGTAAATCAAATTAAATATAAATATACTGAAGATATTAATTAGGAGGTTAGCCCCTACATTCTCTCATCAACAATATTATTGTGCTGAAGGCACATATATCTTAATGGCTCTTATGTACCATCTGGTACAATGTCAGCACTTTACAAAATACTCGGATATATACAAATATGTGTACGTATGTGTATGAGTGCTCCAGGAAACTCGTTATGCCTCTTAAGACTCGACTCGACCAGTGACCGACTAAACAACTTCTCATAAACTAGCTTCTCTAACAAACTGACAATCAGAACAGCTTGATTGAACAGTAAAATGACCAATTCAACAAACAGCAATATAGTAAGCAACAGCAAAACAGCGTCAGGAACAAGGAGATAGAAAACGACCCTAACTGGGGACCATCAGCAGATCCTCCATAATAGTCACAAAACTCACTTATTACTGAATCTAGGTTCAGCATAAAATCCCCGACTGTGACGGTGCACAGATGCCTCAACGAATTAGGTCAAAAGCTGTAGCTAGAGACCTGAGTTATCTCAGAGTGTCAATGCGACACACAACCCAGTAAAATGTCGAAAATCACCAAGTTAGACTATTCTCTGTGAACAGAGTTACACAGAGTCCAGAGAAGTATGTTTCGTCTCACCACCGAACACATATTCTACCAAACAGAATGAAGGAGAGGCAGTCTCCAACTCGGGTGTGATCACGTGACTCGCATGGCTGCTGCCCAGCAACTACAGAAAGCTGGCAGTATAACAAGCGAAGTGCTGTAAGCGGTAGTTTGCCAACTCCAGGGCAGGTACAACACACTTGAGCACAATATGTAATGTTACATCCTACCTAATAAAATAACTAAGTCAAATAATAATATAAAGCAAGATATTAATGATTTAGCTATTATCGAAAATATCAGCAATATAAAATCATAAGAAATAAAAAATATACATATAATACAATATATAAATTGTGGCCCATTCTGGGGTCGCAATATCCTCCTTGCCCTATACAAGAAATCACAGCTTCCCTATCTTCATCAACATTTAACAATTCCTCAAAATATTCTATCCATCTTCCCGATACCTCTAACTCTCCATTTAATAACTCTCCTCTCCTATTTTTAACTGTCTAATCCATTCTTTCCTAGGCTTCCTCGACTTAATTTTCATATTTTCAACAAAATTTGCTTGATAACATCTCACCCACTCTCTCATTTGCTCTCTTTTTACATTGCTTCACCACTTTCTTAACCTCTCTTTTTTTTCTCTCCATATACTCTTCCCTCCTTGCATCCCTTCTACTTTGTAAAAACCTCGCATATGCTAACTTTTTCTCCCTTACTACTCTCTTTACATCATCATTCCACCAATCGCTCTTCTTTCCTCCCGCACCCACTTTCCTGTAACCACAAACTTCTGTTGAACACTCTAACACTACATTCTTAAACCTACCCCATATATGTTCGACCCCATTGCCTATACTCTCACTAGCCCATCTATCCTCAAACAGTTGTTTATACCTTACCCTAACTGCCTCCTCTTTTAGTTTATAAACATTCACCTCTTTCTTACTTTCTGCTTCTATTTTCCATGTATCCCTTTTACTCTCACTTTAGCTACAACTAAAAAGTGATCTGATATATCTGTGGCCCCTCTATAAACATGTACATCCTGAAGTCTACTCAACAGTCTTTTATCTACCAATACGTAGTCCAACAAACTGTCATTACGCCCTACATCATATCTAGTATACTTATTTATCCTCTTTTTCTTAAAATATGTATTACCTATAACTTTTATGGCCTGTGAGACCAATATAAACCATATTTTGGATATATACACTCGTTGTATGCTCCATAAAGCTGCACAAACATTGACAGGTGAACATTTTCATCTATTTTAGTCACATACTATTGTCTAGAAATATATGCATAGTATTTATAGGTCCCAGCAATGTTTTGGATACACAGGAGTATATAATAATAATAATAATAATAATAATAATAATAATAATAATAATAATAATAATAATAATAATAATAATAATAATAATAATAATAATAATAATAATAACTGAAGCATGGTGTAAGACCAGTGTCACTCCACACTGCTGACAGGTCAGCTGTGGTGACATTTGATAAGCTTGCACTCACTGCCTAGGCTTTGTTCTCACTGTTAAACATAAACATGTCTGTCTGTCTGTCAGTCTGTCTAGCTCTCTGTCTGTCTAGCTCTCTGTCTAGCTCTGTCTGTCCAGCTCTCTGTCTGTCCAGCTCTCTGTCTGTCTTGCTCTCTGTCTGTCTAGCTCTCTGTCTCTGCTTATCTGTCTTTCTGTCTCTGCTTGTCTCTCTCTTTGTCTCAGAGAGAGCCACTCGTGAACCAACAGGTATTGGGCATCGACACTATGCCCAGCCCTTCTAGGACAGGGTAGGTCCATGAGCCAGAGCTTGCTACTACCTGCAGCTCACAAGACTGCTCTTCCCATTAGCTCTTCTGGGGCGGGGAAGATGACAGACCAGGGAGGCCTAGCTTCTCCCTACGAGCCCCGTGAGGGCGGGGAATGTGGTTAGGCCTGGGGACAGTTGGTCCTAACGATAAGGGGGTACTTGTACCTCCTCCCATGGGAGACATAGGTCTCAGACACTCCCGCGACAGGGAGCCAAGGCCGGTCACCAACTGGAAAAGACCCGGCCGGGAGAGTACTGGCGAATCTACAACAACAACAACAGGTATTACACACGACGCAGTAGTCACTGCGTCACATCTGAGTCTTGATATGTATTATTTGTCAGTTCTGCTTACAAGCACAGTATAGTACTGATTTTTTTTGTTGTAAGGTTGATAATGGTCTGGGTTTTCATCAGTATTTCTGGTATCCTGGTCATTACTTTCTGTCACAAACTCCTCAACATCATTATATTCATCTTCAGTGACTCTGTGTTAGAACTATCACTTGGGGAAAGGAATAGTCTCAATTCGCCGGAGAGTGAGGTATTCCTTACCACTTGGCTCGGTGACAAAGGTGCACTGAATTACCACTCCCGCAATGCAATGTTTGTCTCTGCTTATCTGTCTTTCTGTCTCTCTGCTTGTCTTTCTGTCTCTGCTTGTCTCTCTGTCCTTTGCTTGTCTCTCTCTCAGAGAGAACCACTCGTGAACCAACAGGTATTACACACTGCTTTGGTTTTGTCAAGGCTGGGAACCAAAGAAGTCATAGTACTAGGGGGAGAGAGCACAACTTTGTAGTAGCCACAGTCAGTGGCCAGGCTTCAAACACCTTTTATTGTTATAAATTAGACACATATGCAACATTTGGGTATCTTTATTGAGGAAACGTTTCGCCACACAGTGGCTTCATATGTGTCTAATTTATAACTTGTCGGTTCTCTGAACCATTCATCTACACCTTTTATTGTACAGCAATAAAGGAATGGAACAGACTGCCTGCACATGTCAAAGCCAGTCATAGCATGAGCCAGTTCAAGAAGAGAACCAAAAGGCACCTAATGAATGTAGCGACAGAAAGGGAGGAGAATGATTTTTTTTATTTTTTTAGCTAACATACATGTAAATGTAAATAACTCTTTTTACCTTATTCCTAGCATATATTCTTTATAGTATAATAACATATATCTCCTACAGTGCATAATATTAAGGTATTAACTGGACCCCAATGGAAATAAGTCACTCTGTTTGACTTTTTTGGGTTATCCTGGAGGGTTTTCTACACATATGCTGCTATGTATGATAATTCTATGTAAATGTATTTGTGTATACCTGAATAAACTTACTTACGCAGTAGTCACTGCCTCACGTCTGAGTCCTGATACGTTTTATTTGTCAGTCCTTCTTACAAGCACAGTATAGCACTTTGACTGGATTTTTTGGGTTAACTTAGGTAATTTACACTATGTATAATTGTATTTATGTGTACCTGTGAGACAGAGACAACCAGCTGGCCAGCCGCTGGCTGACTCAGCAGCCCAGCTACCCATCCGGCCACCATACCCACCTGTTGCCTACACAAACCATACCCTCCTTCTTCCCACCATCACCCACACTGCCTTCCACCACTCACCCACACTGCGCCGTCACCACCATCACCACACTCCCTGTCCGTAGTCACACCATCACCCATCACTGTGGGCGGTAGTCCACCATACCATCCTGTGGGCGTAGTCACACCATACCATCCTGTGGGCGTGTCACACCATACCCATCCTGTGGGCGGTAGTACACATCCCTCCTTTGGGCGGTAGTCAGCACCATACCATCCTGTGGGCGGTAGTCACACCATACCCATCCTGTGGGCGGTAGTCACACCATACCCATCCTGTGGGCGGTAGTCACACCATACCCATCCTGTGGGCGGTAGTCACACCATACCCATCCTGTGGGCGGTAGTCAAATGATTACAGAGGTACATAATGGGTCCAGGGACTGGACTCCAAAGTTATGATAGCTGAACTAGTTACAAAGGTAATGAACTCCAGGTAGATCTGGTCACAATCATGACAAGTTACAAAGGTAATGAACTCCAGGTAGATCTGGTCACAATCATGACAAGTTAGAAAGGTAATGAACTCCAGGTAGATCTGGTCACAATCATGACAAGTTAGAAAGGTAATGAACTCCAGGTAGATCTGGTCACAATCATGACAAGTTAGAAAGGTAATGAACTCCAGGTAGATCTGGTCACAATCATGACAAGTTAGAAAGGTAATGAACTCCAGGTAGATCTGGTCACAATCATGACAAGTTAAAGGTAATGAACTCCAGGTAGATCTGGTCACAATCATGACAAGTTAGAAAGGTAATGAACCATCTACACCCCTATACATGGTTACAATCATGAACAAATTACAAAGACTGCAAACCTCACTCAAGGAGAAAGAACTTGGTGTGAGTATAACACCGAGCATGTCTCCGGAAGAACACATCAACCAGATAACTGGTGCAGCATATGGGCGCCTGGCAAACCTGAGAATAGCGTTCCGATACCTTAGTAAGGAATCGTTCAAGACACTGTACACCGTGTATGTCAGGCCTGTGGAGGAATGTGCTCCTACGATAACATGGACTGTATGTGTTGCTAATACTTAACTTATTGATGAATCCAAGATGTCGCAGCCGTCCCCAACACCTTCACAGAGGATACATCCATGGCCTCATTCTCCACAGGGCTGTAAGGTAAAGTATCAAGTGTGAGTTTATAATTATTGCCCCAAAGGAGCATATGCCCATATCTCAGTCATTTGACAGACTGAAAGTCGGTTTACTCACGGTTTTTGAGGCGAACGCCCACGAGTCACCGGTGATATGATAAATCTGCTTAAAGCAAATTATGCATTCCTAACTGCACAGTAGGTGGCATCTAGGTTTAAGCAGACTTACCTGGGTATTTGTAACGGACCCTTAATTCCCACCCGGATATCGCTGTCTTGTTTGAAGAACGCTGCTGAAAAGTCACTGCCTTGTTAGACGACACAAACTCATTGTCCCTTTACGTTCTTTAATGTCAGTCTTTTGCAGTAGTCAGAAGCTGCGCACACTTCTGAATATACCGTGATTTTATACACTAAACGCGCTGGAACAGAATTCTTATCCAATTTCCCGACGTTAGTGGAGATTGAGGGAGAACGGACGTGCACGACTAATGTTCCTTTGTCAGGTCATACACCGCGCCGTAAGCCTTTCCCCTTAGGTATCTTAAAGCAATTTACCCTCTCCTGCAGCCCGCAGCCCGGTCAAGCGGCGTCGCTGAGGTCAGCTAAATTTCAACACTTGCAACCCACTTCAACAATTTGCAATTCAAAAGCTTGTGTTCTCTAAATACTTCAATCACTAGAGCACAAGATTATAAAGGCAAGTTTAGTAATGGAAATAACAGTTTTCTATATCTCTTCCCTGCTAAGGTAAAGAGTAACATATCTCAATGTCTATCACTCATTACATTAACATTGGTTGCAACCCTGGTCAGCTACTACGTGACTCTTGGCTGTTTGGGTCCGTCCATATGTTTTCAATTAAACTGTTGACCAGTAGGTTGTTGATCAGGACGCTAGACTTGCCGTCTGGCCTTTTCTAAGGGCCAGAAAGGGTTGAGCCCTTTCTAAGAGCAGAAAGGGTAGGTACCCCCCTCATTTAGAGAATTTTTTCCACAAGGCCCATATTGGAGTATGCAGCACCAGTTTGGAACCGACACCTGGTCTAGCACGTCAAGAAATAAGAGAAAGTGTAAAGGTTTGCAACAAGGTTAGTTCCGGAGCTAAGGGAATGTCCTATGAAGAAAGATTAAGGAAATCGGCCTGACGACACTGGAGGACAGGAGGTTAGGGAGACATGATAACGGCATACATGGAAATAAATGGTATAAAATACCGACACAATGGAAAAATAAACACATAAGCAGTATAATGTGATCCTTTATTAACAACGTTTCGCCCACGCAGTGGACTTTATCGAGTCACAGACAGATCTACCTGGAAAAAGAGTAACATGAGTATTTATAAGATTTAGTCAGGTGGAGAATGCTGGGTCAGGTGGAGAATGCTGCATGTGACAGTCTTCAAAGTAGTGTGATAGTTTAAAACCTTGTGTGACTTAAAGGACCTGAGTGTTCCATTCTTGAGTTCTATGTGGGATAGCGTTGAAGAAGTTTCTTGGCAATAGGTTCAGCTATGTTGTAGAAGCCATTGTTCTGGTTGAAGTTGTTGGATATACAGATAAGTGATGATTCCAGGATTCTTCGGTATTGAGTGTTGTCTTCTCTTGCGATGAGTCTTGCGTTTCTGTAGTTGATTAAATGGTTGTGTAAATTTCGGTGTTGAACACAGGCATCTCTTGAGTCGTCAGATCTGCCTGCGTACTAGTGTTCTGAAATGCGTGTTTGGAGGTCTCTGGATGTTTTGCCGACATATAATTTGCTGCAGTCATTACAAGGTATTGTGTATACCCCTGCAGTGGATTGAAGCTTGTCCTGTCTGTTACTGGTAATGTCCTTGATGTAGACGAATGGTTCAGAAAACCGACGAGTTGATAAATTAGACACATATGCAACACTTGGGTATCTTTATTGTGGATAAAGATACCCAAGTGTTCATATTGTCTAATTTATCAATGTCCTTGATGGTGGTGGATGTGGAGGTAGATACTCGGAATGAGGTATTGGAGAAAATGTTGGAAACGTGTTTGGCAATGGAGTTGGTGGGGAGGACTATGTATCTTTTCTCGGCAGTATCTTCTCTGGGTGGGTTGAAGATGTTTAATGCCCGTCGTCTGCAGTCTCTAATGAAGTGATGAGGATAGTGAAGTTTAGAAAAAACTTGCTCAATAAGGGAGCATGCTTCCTCAAGGAACTCACTGCTGCAGATTCTGAGTGCGCAGGAAAAAGCCTATAATTACACCACGTTTAGTTTTGGTGTCATGGTGAGAGTAGAAGTGGAGAAGATCGTGTTGATTGGTAGGTTTTCCATAGACTTTAAAACGAAGTTCATGGTCAGCTTTGCAGAGAAGAACATCAAGGAATAGAAGGGAGTTGTCGACTTCTTCTTCCTGCGCGCACTCAGAATCTGCAGCAGTGAGTTCCTTGAGGAAGAATGCTCCCTTATTGAGCAAGTTTTTTCTAAACTTCACTATCCTCATCACTTCATTAGAGACTGTAGACGACGGGCATTAAACATCTTCAACACACCCAGAGAAGATACTGCCGAGAAAAGATACAAAGTCCTCCCCACCAACTCCATTGCCAAACACGTTTCCAACATTTTTTCCAATACCTCATTCCGAGTATCTACCTCCACATCCACCACCATCAAGGACATTACCAGTAACATACAGGACAAGCTTCAATCCACTGCAGGGGTATACACAATACCTTGTAATGACTGCAGCAAATTATACGTCGGCGAAACATCCAGAGACCTCCAAACACGCATTTCAGAACACCAGTACACAGGCAGATCTGACGACTCAAGAAATGCCTGTGTTCAATAACGAAATTTACACAACCATTTAATCAACTACAGAAATGCAAGACTCATCGCCAGAGAAGACAACACTCAATACCGAAGAATCCTGGAATCATCACTTATCTGTATATCCAACAACTTCAACCAGAACAACGGCTTCTACAACATAGCTGAACCTATTGCCAAGAAACTTCTTCAACGCTATCCCACATAGAACTCAAGAATGGAACACTGCAGGTCCTTTAAGTCACACAAGGTTTTAAACTATCACACTACTCTGAAGATTGTCACATGCAGCATTCTCCACCTGACCCAGCATTCTCCACCTGACTAAATCTTATAAATACTCATGTTACTCTTTTTCCAGGTAGATCTGTCTGTGACTCGATAAAGCCCACTGCGTGGGCGAAACGTTGTCAATAAAGGATCACATTATACTGCTTATGTGTTTATTTTTCCATAACGACATACAAAATTCTGCGTGGAATAGATAAGGTGGACAGAGACAGGATGTTCCAAAGAGGGGACACAGAAACAAAGGGTCACAATTGGAAGTTGAAGACTCGAATGAGTCAAAGGGATGTTAGGAAGTAATTCTTCAGTCATAGAGTAGTCAGGAAGTGGAGTAGTCTAGCAAGTGATGTAGTGGAGGCAGGAACCATACATAGCTTTAAGATGAGCTATGATAAAGCTCATGGAGCAGGAAGAGACAGGACCTAGTAGCGGTCAGTGAAGAGGCGGGGCCAGGAGCCAAGTATCGACCCCTGCAACCAAAATTAGGTGAGCACATACGAGCGTGCGCGCGTACACGTGTGTGTGTCTGTGTGCGTGTGCCCTCGTGTGTGTGTCTGTGTTAGTTACCATTTTGTCCTAGGCACATGTCGATTAGACACTAGGCCTGTTGTATGTATGTGTGTATGTGTGTATGTGTGTGTGTGTGTGTGTGTAAGGAAACACTTCGAAATGTTTCGGCCCCGCCGGGAATTGAACCCGGGCCCTCCGTGCGTGAAGCAAGAGCGCTAGCCACCATGCCATGGGGCGTGTAGTGTGCGTGTGCCCTCGTGTGTGTGTGTGCCAGCCAGCCATGTTGTTTACACAAACCCACACTCCCTTCCCCACCCCCCACACTGCCTTCCCCACCCCCACACTGCCTTCCCCACCCCCACATTGCCTTCCCCACCCCACACAGCCTTCCCCACCCCCACACTGCCTTCTCTACCACCCAAACTGCCTTCCTTACCCCCACACTGCCTTCCCCACCACCCACACTACCTTTCTCACCCCACACTGCCTTCCCCACCACCTTTCCCACCCCCACATTGCCTTCCCCACCCCCACACTGCCTACCCCACCCCCACATGCAAATAAGTCACTTTGACTTTTTTTGGTGTAAGGTTGATAATGGTCTGGGTTTTCATCAGTATTTCTGGTATCGTGGTCATTACTTTCTGACACAAACTCCTCAACATCATAAGTTTAATATTCAATGACTCGTCAACCTGTGTTAGAACTATCACTTGGGAAGGGAACTCACAATTCGCCGGAGAGTGAGGTGTTCCTTACCACTCGGCCCGGTGACAAAGGCGCACTGTAGTACCACTCCCACAATGCAATGCAGGTGCCTAGATTTTTTTTGCCTACTGCGCACACTTACCACGCAGACCCATTCTATCACATGTAGGCCTACCTAGGGATGTATCGGATGTGACCATAAGAATGGAGGAACACTGCAGAAGGCCTACTGGCCCATACAAGGCAGGTCCTTATCAAAACCACCCCTACCCAAAACTACCCAAGAATTTACTACCGTACCCACAACACCAATCAAAGCCAGCCCCTCCCACTCATATATCTGTCCAACCTCTGTTTAAAGCTACCCAAGGTCCTAGCCTCCATCAAGGTCCCAGCCTCCATCAAGGTCCCAGCCTCCATCAAGGTACCAGCCTCCATCAAGGTCCCAGCCTCCATCAAGGTCCCAGCCTCCATCAAGGTCCCAGCCTCCATCAAGGTCCCAGCCTCCATCAAGGTCCCAGCCTCCATCAAGGTCCCAGCCTCCATTAAGGTCCCAGCCTCCATCAAGGTCCCAGCCTCCATCAAGGTCCCAGCCTCCATCAAGGTCCCAGCCTCCATCACCACACTCGCAAGATAGTTTAGATATCCGCGGATGCGAGTGTATGTGAGGAATAAGTCACTGTGTCTGACTTTTTTTGTGTTATCCTGGAGGGTTCTGTACACATATGCTGCTATGTATGATAATCTATGTAACTGTATTTGTATACCTGAATAAACTTACTTACTGATACGGATGCATATGCGGATATCTGCTTACAGTAAAATGCGGATGTCACATCTTGACATCCTTGCGGATGAGGATTTTGCAGGATATTCATAAAACACCAGATTTTGTTTTTTTACCATATTACATAATACTTTTATTACATAATACTTTTATTACATAATACTTTTATTTTTATTTTTTTTATATATGTTTTAAAACTTATATACAACATAACATATTATAAATATGCATACACAATAATGGACACTATAACCTCATAATCACAAACACATAATATGAAACTTTATTATACAAGTATAACTCGACTGAGGTATGTGCCTCGATCCCTCTGTATCTCTGACATTAATTACGTGTGTATTAACATACCACAAACGTAACCCCACCCATACCACTGAACTTTTTTTTTTATATTTTATTTAAAAACAGGTTATGTACAAAAACATTTACCAAAACCTTACCTCAAAACAAGAGGTTAAAGATCAACATTACACAAAACATATTAAATGCCTAATAATGTAAACACTAGAAAGGGCCTATTCGGGCCCACAGCCAAACTGGCATGAAAAATATAAAAGTGTCATACACTAAACCTTCTAAAAACACTAACCTATAACACTACACATGACCTTACAAACAAAAGGTCTTTATTGCTCCACTCCACAAAGAGAGTATATCACAAAGACTCAGATGAGTCAAAGGGATGTCAGGAAACATTTCTTCAGCCACAGAGTAGTCAGGAAGTGGAATGGACTAGAGAAAGATATAGTGGAGGCAGGAACCATACATAGTTTTAAGACAAGGTATGATAAAGCTCATGGAGCAGGGAGAGCAGAGACCCAGTAGCAGACAGCGAAGAGGCGGGGCCAGGAGCTGAGACTCGACCCCTGCAACCACAATTAGGTGAGTACAATTAGGTGAGTACAAAACAATTTGAGCATACATATCCCTGACAAAAGATAAGGAAACTTCCAACAAACAAAACATGTCATATCAAACATGGGAGTAGTTTCTCAAAACCCCAAATATCCACCCTTCTAAAGAACCATCCCCCCCAAGTGCCTAAAAGCACCCGTACCCTGAAAACCTAAACGATGCACTGTTAGCATCCCCTACACAATTTTTTTTTTTTTTTTTTTTAAACCATATATACAATACATATTAATAAAAGGCCCACAGGACCTATAACATAATATTGACATAATAAAAATGCAAGTTACAAAACCCCCATTACCTTACAGTACCATACAAAACATCTCACCTAAACTTTACAATATTATACCAACACAACCCATATTTTGCCACTCCTCCTCCCCAGCCTCCAGAGGCTATTACTAAAAGTTAATAGACTTCCATCAGTAAATAACACTCAACAAATTTGACAACCCCCCTCCATCCCTACCTCTGATGTCAAACTCATAAAATACTCATTAGAAAAGAGATTACAGAAAAGCCTAGAAATGGTCGTTGTCAAATAGAGTGGCCACCAACACACCAATATTAAGACAACCTTCTTCCTAAGGTACATTTCATTATAACAATTCCACGACATCTAACATATATGACAACTTAAACACACCTGCTAACCAGGTGCTACAAGGTCAGCCTATACCATGTGAACCATGGCCCCAACAAGTCATACAACATAAGACTCCTAGGCAATGCTGGCCTTGCAAGTGAAAAGTGTAACATGACAAACAAAACAAAAACCACACTCACACACACACCCAACATACATTCTAGGTCATGGGAACCTGTCTTACCATTACTCATAAAAAAAAACCCTGGCTCCACACACAGGAGGCGCCACAAAACCGTGTTGACGCCCACGGTAAGGAACAGGTGATATACCCCTGACACCCCTGACCCTCCCCCATCTTCTACCAAGTCCCCCCCCCCACCCACAGACTTTTTTTTTTTTTTTTAAATAAACGCCGCCAAAAACCAGAGAAACTGCCTGAACTATGAAGCATCAAAACCAAACCACCCGCCTATCCCCTGACACCCGTAAAAACCTTAGATACAGCCACCACACTCTCTGTTACCCCCCAGCTACCCTGACCAGCCCTCTCACTCTACTACCGCACCCTCCCTTTCCCTAATAAAATCGCGACAGTAAGATTCCGATATCCCAGAGGAAAAGCCTTACACCATCTCCCTTCGTAAACCACTTGATTACGACACCGAGTCCTGTAAAACCCCGCCGCTGAAGCTCTAATGTGGACGTCACCTGGGGCCTCTCTCATACTCCACGAAATATGTATGAATTCTACTACCAAATATGCTACCGCCCGTCGTACATCCTCAGGACAAACCCCCACATCTATACTTAAAGCTCTTAGGGTCGACAAACCCCCCGGCCCTACCCTTTTCAATACTCCACTAAACCATTCCCTAACCCCACCCAGCTCCTCGCAAAAATAAACTACATGATACGCGGTCTCGAGACCACCACATTTCAGACAGAACCCCTCCCTTATTATTCCCATCAGGCACAATTGTGCCCAAGATGCCAAAATTCCCAATAAAAACCTATACCCTGTTTCTCGAACCCTTGGCGGTACCCTCAGCCTCTTCAACCAGTACCACACCAACTTCCAATTATACATTGAATAAATACCTTCCCCCTGCACTACCCCCCCCTTCCCCACTCTATCCAACCTACTCACCTTCACTCTCCCAGGCTCCCTAACTACTAAAAGAAACCTCAATAGATCCTCACACTGCAACAAATCCCTACCCTTCCACCACCTATGTACCTCTCTCATGACCTTACCGACCCTCCTGCCTCCAATCTCCCCTCCACCAAAATTCCTGCTTAACAAATAAACTTTGAAGCCTACTCCTCAACGGAATCAACCCCCAAACCCCACCCCACTCCAGCCGTCACAACCTCACGAGCCAACCAGTGCCTCCTATAACTCCAAATATATCTATAAACCCTCGCCAACAAACGCCCTATATCACACTCCCGGAGAGGATATACAGCCGCCACAAACCAAGGTTTACTATAAATTAAAACATTAACCACCAAGGCACGCTGAAAAAAGTGACCTCATCCGGACAAAAACCCCCCAACCGTCCAAGCGCTTTACTCAATTTCCCCCCTTTAATCCCCCCCAAATCACTACAATGACTGAAAATAACACAAATTTTTAATACTATTAACCCCAACCACCCCCCCCCCCCCCTCCACCCACAACCTACCCCAAAAATTTGTTTTCCCCCTGTTGATGCACATACCAGTGCCCCCCAAAAACCTCAATAATCCTATTCAACCCCCCACCACTCCCATCAATATGGTCGTTCTTACATATCCTCTTTCCCTCTCAAAACCCTTACACCTGTCCCCGTCCCTACCCCCTCCAACTAATCTAAAAAAGGGGCCGGGGAACCCCAAAAAAATTGGAAGGGGCATCCCAAACCCCCTAAAAATCCCGAATTTTCCCCCTTAAATTTTTATTTAAGCCCCTCAATGGATCTAAAACAACCCCCCCAAACCCCCTTGATAAAACCTCCCAAATTTCCCATCCCACTATCAAGCGGGGCCCGTCAATCCTGGACCCCCCTTTTCCCCTTTGTTAAAAATTCCCCTAATTTCCATCCCCCCAATTAGCCCGGGTATCCCTACTGGCCAACCTCCAATACCTTTTCCAACCCCTTTTCATGCGATTTGCCAGTATCTTTGCATAGATCTTATAGTCAACAACAATGTTATACCCCTATACCCCTGAAACCCTATCACTATCCCCCCTTTGCCCAAAAACCCTACCCCAGTTCTCTTACCCCCTTTTCCCTATCCTTCATCTGATTAAACACCTTCACTAAAACATCCTTAATACCCCCAAAGGCTACATAAATCCCCAGGCAACCCACCCACCCCGGCCCCCTTCCCCTCCTCAATCCCTGCACCGCCTGCCATACCTCTCCCCCAAAAACCCCCCCCAAACCCCCCTTCCATCCCCTCTCCCAGTCTCCCTGAATTCCCCCCAAAAAAACCTCCTACAAACCTCATCCCTCTCCCCCTCAAATTTCGCGAAAAATAACCTTCAAAAACACACATCCCCCTGTCTCGTAACACCACCCTTATACCCCCCACTCCCCCCCCCTAAACGCCCCAGCGTCATGCCCGTTCTACGTTTCCAAACCCCTAATACCGTGCCTGGGGGGCCATCCCCCTCCACCTCTTCAATTACTACTTTATCCCCTAAAAAATCATTCTGAAATCCCATAATCCCCCCTTAAAGGGGCGCTTTTTTCCGCTGTGGCACCCCCTCCCCCTCCGTAACAGTCCCTTTGCCCCCAAATATCGCTGTAAAAACCTTTCCCCCTCCCCCCCTTTCCCGACTTAAAACCTCCCCCGCCTCCTTTTTGATTCCACCACTTCACCACGTCCTTAATCTCCCGCCTCCCCCCCCTAAACCCCCCACCCCCAAAAACCCCCCCACGTCCCCCCCCTTTTTAACAAACTTACATTCATCCTCCACAGATCCGAAAAAAAATTTCAGCACCCACCCCCCTAATACTACCACACCTCTAGTCTGAAAACCCACGTCTATTTTCGCCCCCTTCCCATTTATACGCGAGGAAAAACACCCGATCTAAACGGCTGCTTCCCTCTTAAACATGTTCCCCCATGAAACCCCCCATCTACCACATCTCAACCCCCCCTCCCAGAAGTCTCCCAATCCGGGGGGCATCCTGCCCCCGGTTCCACATCACCTTCCCAATTTGCAGTTCCAGCCCCGCTAACACAGTTACCTCAGGAGTCCCTAATGCATATACTAAGTAATCCCTCACAAACTCACCTTTTTCTACATTAACCCCGGGCAAACACGCCAATGAAGTAACCGGGGGGTTACCCCCCTTTACCATCAACCCCAACAATCCTCCCGCCCCCCACCTCCTTGACCCAGATGAAAAAAGGGGGACTCCCCAAATACCAACACCCCACCCTTAAATTTTCAGAACTACCAGTGTACAAAGTAAAACCCCCCCTTCAGATCCCCCCACACCTAAAAATTTTGTTCTTGGAGAAAAAACGTCAATGCCCCCTCCCAATGTTTCAACCCACATCCTCTTGACCTCGGTAAGGCCTTCCATTCATACTGATACATTTAAGGCTTCTTTTGGTTTCCCCGTGCCATCGTTTCGCACTCCTGCTTTGACCACTGACCCCCCCCCACGAGACCTCCCCCCTTATCAAACAACCCCTTGCCCCCCCCTCCCACCCACCCGGGGAAACTTTCTTACCTGTCCTCCCCACCCGGGGCAACACCCTCCTCCGAGCCCTTGATCTCTTGGGGTTCCCCCACCCCCCTGACCTCTTCAGACACCTCTTACATCATTTCCTCCCTATGAACCACGCCTCAACCCCACACACTCACTGATTCCCCTGCCACCCAAACACCCCCCTCCTCCTCCCCCACCCGGGCTTGCTGTTACTTCCGGGAGTCCTTACCAGGTCCCTCCCACGAAGGCGGCTGTAACTCTCCTCTCCTCCATCATAGGGCCCCCAACTCCACCTGTCCCCTCCTCCTGCCGCACCCTTGCTGTCTTCCAATCACTGGTTCGTCAAGGGGGAGGAGACCCCACCACCCCCTTTTCTACCCATCACTCCCCCTCTATTCCCCGTCCATTCCCTGAAGATGACCCCCCCCTCCCGGACCACCCTGAAGGGCCCCCCCCTCCCTGCCCCCCCGTTGTTGCTGGGGCGTGGTCCCGCCTCCCCCGCTGTTATGCCTGGCTGACCCGGCCGACCGTCCGTACTTGCCCCCGGCGTCACGAAACCGTCCTAAATTCGGCATCGGAGCGAGGGGTTGGCCCCCAAAGACACAAACTGTAAGATCCATCCGGCATTCCGGTAGGTACCTGCGCCCCCTGCCAACATTTGCCGCATGGATCACTCCTTGCTAAAAAATCTCTCCCCCGGATCCCTTCAAAAGGGGGGTTCCATCGTATCCCGTAAAAAAGGGGTTTCATCCCTTAACTCCCTCCCAAAACCCCCCTGAAACGCCATGGCTTTCCGGTAGACATCAACAACCCTTCCCGGGGCCCCCTTGTCAAGAACTTCACAAACACTCGGAGCTCCAAATGAAATCCCCTAAATGTTCGGGGGAAATTTCCTAATGTCTCTGAGAATGGCTGGAAAGAATTCAGCATTTGACGGATAAAAAGGGGCCCCAAGCACCTCTATGCACCCCGTATGCACCCTTCTATCGTCTCTGCCATATTGGAGAAAATTTGTCAACACTGGCCACCAGGGGGAAAACCCCCGCCCCCGCTCACCACAGTGACCGGGAGCGAATGTACCACTGTAGGGCACAAAAGCCGGGCATCAAGTATTAAACCCATGTATCTACATAATATAATAAAATTGAACATCTACATTATTTTTTCATTAACCTCTACGTAAAGATAAATCATATAAATTCCATAAAAAATTAGGGGGATCATACCCCCAAAGACCTCTACATCTCTTTGACTACCTCCTACTCAAAAACATTGACAATAAATAAATATGACCCCTTTAAATAATAATAAACCCAAACTCACCTTAACCCAGACGTGAAACTCCAAAGGTGTGAACCCCTTTTTGAATATAGATCATCAATCCAAGCCTCTATTATTTTTTTTTAAAAATTTTATCCCTAATATTATAAAAATTAAAACAAATCCAGAGATTGTTATTTTTGTTAAAAAGGGGAAAATGAAGGGGGAAAATTTTGGGGGTTGTTAAATGTTGATGAAGACAGGTAAGATGTGATTTGTGAAGGGGAAAGGGGGAATAACATCTTGTAGGGGAAGGCCAAGGGGGTGTGGGGAAGTTCTAGGGCAGTGGGTAGAATGAAAGGGGTAAAGCAGCTGGGATTGATGGGATAAAGATAGAAATGTTAATAGCAG
>WNWK01030893.1:0-23132 GCA_009830355.1 Cherax destructor
AAATAAGTCCCTTTGACTTTTTGGGTTATCCTGGGTGCTCTACACATATGCTGTAGGAAGGCACCTGGGGTGGATGGGTTACCTGGGGATTTCTACGTATGTCATTGGGATGTTTTGAAGGATGTTTTAGTAAAGGTGCTGAATCAAATGAAGGATAGGGTACGATGGATGAGGTGCAGAGGACTGGGGTGGTGGTGTTAGTACGAAAAGGCAAGGACAGTGATGTTTTGAGAGGGTATAGAGCAATAACTTTGTTATGTTCTGATTACAAGATTTTGCCAAGATATTAGCGAATAGGATGAAAAGGGTGTTGGAGAAGGTTTTAGAGGACGGTCAGTTTGGTATACCAGGACGTAGTATTAGGACGGGGCATAGAAGAATTAAGACTTTCGTGGAACAGAAGGAAGGGGAGGGTTCTGGGGTTAGATTGGGAAACAGCGTACGATAGTGTAGATAGGAGATGTTATATGAGATCTTAGGGAGGCAGGGGTTTGGGGAAATTGTTAGGTGGGTAAGAACCTTGTATGATGGGGCCTTGCGAGGGTCCAGGTTAATGGCAGGTTAGGGGTTCAGGTGAGGTTTGAAAGGGTCTGAGGCAGGGTTGTCCCCTATCTCAGATCCTTTTGGGTCTGCAAGACCCCTTTTATAGGTTGGTTCGTGAGGGGTATGGGATGGGATGAAAAGTGGGGTTGTGAAACGGGCATAGTAGGTTATGTTTATGACACTACAATTATGGTGGGGAGTAGTGAGGGTTTAGGAAATGTTAATAAGATTATAGAGGTGTTTGGAGGGCTACTGGGATGGGCATCAATAGAGCGAAATCTAGGTTGTTGGAGGTAGGTTCGTGGGTGGGTGGGCCGTTGGAAAGTAGGGGTGGGTGGATGTGTTGATAGCTTAAAAATATGTGGGTCATTTTTAGTCATAATAGTCAGTTGGCAAGGGACTTAAATTCGGAGTTAGTGGTGAACAAAACGCTAGTAGGTTAAGTGGTTTCAGTCCTGGAGAGGTAACGTTGTTACAAAGAGCAGTGGTAGTGAATGCTCTAATTTATAGTAAACTGTGGTTTGTGGCGACTGTTTATCCTCTACAGGAGTGTGACATAAGAAGGTTGACGGTAAGGGTTTATAGATACATTTGGAGCTATGGGAGGCACTGGTTGGCGAGAAGTAGTGACTGCGGGGTGGCCGTAGGGGTATGGGGTTGATACCATTGGGGAGAAGGCTTCAAAGATATATGTAAAACAGGAATTTTTAGTAGGGGGAAGGGGGCAGGCGAGTGGGAGGGTTATGAGTGAGGTACGTAGGTGGTGGAAGGGTAGAGATTTATTGCATTGTGAGGATATTTTGAGATACCTTTCAGTTGTCAGGGTGCCAGGTAGGGTGAAGGTGAGTAAGTTGGATAGGGTAGGGGGGGAGAAAGAGATAGTGCAGGGATCAGGGATTTATCCAATGTATAATTGGAAATTGGTGTGGTATTGGATGAAGAGGCTGCGTATACCACCTAGGGTAAGGGAAACAGGGCATTAGGCATTTTGGCATCAAGGGCACAATTGTGGAGAATGGGCATAATAAGGGAGGGGTTGTGCCTGAAATGCGGTGGGCTTGACACTGCGTATCACGTTATTTACTTTTGTGAGGAGTTGGGGGGTGAGGGAATGGTTTAGTGGGGTTTGAAAAGGGTAGGGGCGGGGGGTTTGTCAACCCTTAGGGCGTTAAGTTTGGATGTTGAGGCGTGTCCTGAGGATGTAAGAAGGGCGGTGGCATATATAGTGGTGGAGTACATTTACATCTCGTGGTGCATGAGAGAGGAGCAGGGCGCTGTCCGTATTTTTTTTTTTATATTTTATTTAAAACAGTACATACAATACATGTCATGACAAAATCGCATATTGAAACATATACATAAGCTCCTCACCCTACCAGAAAACGAAACACAAATATAATCAATCTCCTTCATATTAACCTATTTACTAGGTTGTCTTATCTTTACTGGAAAATATCAGAATACAACTACAAACTGCAGCAAAACTATACACAAAACAAAAACTGCCTTTACCTAACCACACCTCAATACCCATCTCCCTGCTCACACATGTTACAAAAATTAAACACCACAACTGCCTTAATAAAAATTAAAAATCATATTACATTCCATAAACACACATGAACAATACTGTCTCTGCAAAAGTCTTACCCAAACAGTCCGAAGACCTGGTATCACTGTAATACACCAAATAACATGAAACCATTACATCTCTACCATGTACACTTGTAAACCCACTTCCATTCCCTTTTTTTTTTTTCCTTTTTAATGAAATTCTCTTCCGAGTCAGACGTAAGTCATAATTCAAGTCACAAACAACATCTTATTAAACTTGTAATTGTGTACTATCCTAACACCCCCCTTTTTTTTTTTTTATTTAAACATATCTCAATACAGCTGTAAAACCTCATCCATATTATATACAAAACAAATTTTTCCTTTGACCTAACAACACCTCGAACAAAATCCCAACACCCTACACACACATTACTAATATTAATCAAACTTAACTGTCATTACAATGTAAGACACCACTATATTACATTCAACGATCACTTAAGATCAAAAACCTAACTCTTCAAACGTCTGAGCCTTACCTAACCTACTGCTGTATACCACAACAGTGCTCCTAGAACCTGGTGCATATCAAATAAAACCTCCCCATACTCATACATTTCAAGGTTTACCACCACCATGTCATGCTTGAACCTTATGACATTCCCTGTGTTTGACACAGACAAAACACAAAAATTACCCCGGTGGTAGCTGAAAAAGTTAACACAAAGGAAAATAATATTTTCTCCACCCACACACACGCACCCAACATACATCCAAACACCTGCCATACGTGACACAATGTCCATACACCAACACACGGATCTCACTCACACAGGCGGCATCTCTAATAGTGATCATCCAATATATATATATATATTGTTTTTTCCTTTAATTTAGTCAACAAAGGTTTGCTTTGACTCACAAACCCCTAAGAGATTATGATGACGCCGACAGTTAGAAAACAGGCAAGCTTCCCCTTATGCTCCCAACACCCCCCCTTCCCCCAACAACCCTTTTTCGCCACCCTCACTAACTACTGATTAACAAAAACAATTTTTTTTTTTTATTATTAATTATCATTGAAAGCAGAGCACCCGAAACCTAAAGCATCAACAGCAAACCATCCTCATTTCCCCTTACACCCCTGCTACCCTAATAAAACCATACCTCACACACTCTCATGTTGGTCCCTCACCCCCCCCTCCCCAACAATAACGCAACCGTGATGTTCCTATAACCCAAAGAAAACGCCTTACACCACCTTCCTGCATACACCTCTTGATTACGACATCTTGTCCTATAGAAACCTGCCGCCATAGCTCTAATACGGACAGCGCCCTGCTCCTCTCTCATGCACCACGAGATGTAAATGTACTCCACCACTATATATGCCACCGCCCTTCTTACATCCTCAGGACACGCCTCAACATCCAAACTTAACGCCCTAAGGGTTGACAAACCCCCCGCCCCTACCCTTTTCAAAACCCCACTAAACCATTCCCTCACCCCCCCAACTCCTCACAAAAGTAAATAACGTGATACGCAGTGTCAAGCCCACCGCATTTCAGGCACAACCCTCCCTTATTATGCCCATTCTCCACAATTGTGCCCTTGATGCCAAAATGCCTAATAAAAACCTATACCTTGTTTCCCTTACCCTAGGTGGTATACGCAGCCTCTTCATCCAATACCACACCAATTTCCAATTATACATTGGATAAATCCCTGATCCCTGCACTATCTCTTTCTCCCCCCCTACCCTATCCAACTTACTCACCTTCACCCTACCTGGCACCCTGACAACTGAAAGGTATCTCAAAATATCCTCACAATGCAATAAATCTCTACCCTTCCACCACCTACGTACCTCACTCATAACCCTCCCCACACGCCTGCCCCCCTTCCCCCCCTACTAAAAATTCCTGTTTTACATATATACTTTGAAGCCTTCTCCCCAATGGTATCAACCCCATACCCCCACTGTCCGTATTAGAGCTATGGCGGCAGGTTTCTATAGGACAAGATGTCGTAATCAAGAGGTGTATGCAGGAAGGTGGTGTAAGGCGTTTTCTTTGGGTTATAGGAACATCACGGTTGCGTTATTGTTGGGGAGGGGGGGGGTGAGGGACCAACATGAGTGTGTGTGAGGTATGGTTTTATTAGGGTAGCAGGGGTGTAAGGGGAAATGAGGATGGTTTATTGTTGATGCTTTAGGTTTCGGGTGCTCTGCTTTCAATGATAATTAATAAAACAAAAAAAAATTGTTTTTGTTAATCAGTAGTTAGTGAGGTTGGCGAAAAAGGGTTGTTGGGGGAAGGGGGGGTGTTGGGAGCATAAGGGAAAGCTTGCCTGTTTTCTAACTGTCGGCGTCATCATAATCTCTTAGGGTTTGTGAGTCAAAGCAAACCTTTGTTGACTAAATTAAAGGAAAAACAATATATATATATATATTGGAAGATCACTATTAGAGATGCCGCCTGTGTGAGTGAGATCCGTGTGTTGGTGTATGGACATTGTGTCACGTATGGCAGGTGTTTGGATGTATGTTGGGTGCGTGTGTGTGGGTGGAGAAAATATTATTTTCCTTTGTGTTAACTTTTCAGCTACCACCGGGGTCATTTTTGTGTTTTGTCTGTGTCAAACACAGGGAATGTCATAAGGTTCAAGCATGACATGGTGGTGGTAAACCTTGAAATGTATGAGTATGGGGAGGTTTTATTTGATATGCACCAGGTTCTAGGAGCACTGTTGTGGTATACAGCAGTAGGTTAGGTAAGGCTCCAGACGTTTGAAGAGTTAGGTTTTTGATCTTAAGTGATCGTTGAATGTAATATAGTGGTGTCTTACATTGTAATGACAGTTAAGTTTGATTAATATTAGTAATGTGTGTGTAGGGTGTTGGGATTTTGTTTGAGGTGTTGTTAGGTCAAAGAAAAAATTGTTTTGTATATAATATGGATGAGGTTTTACAGCTGTATTGAGATATGTTTAAATAAAAAAAAAAAAAAAAAAAACATATGCTGCTATGTATGATAATCTATGTAAATGTATTTGTGTATACCTGAATAAACTTACTTTACACCGTTAAAATGTCATCGTGCAATTTTGTACAGAGCCTGACTTGACTTGACTTGACTTGACTTGACTTGACTTGACTTGACTTGACTTGAATCTCTACACAGAAACATAACTTGAAAATGCTTTACACAAAGCAAATGACAAGTTGACAAAGCTCTATGCAGATTGATTCATAGCTTTAAACAAAGTCAAATATGACTTGGTTAAGTTTTATACAGAGTATAAAAGGAGACAATAAAGCTCCACGCAATTGAAAACGAGTTGAAAGTGTTCGAAACAATGAAACATGACTTGATAAGCTCTGCTCAGTGAAACATGATTCACCAAAGCTGTACACAGTGAAACATGACTCTTCACAGATCTAAAGGTTAGGTTAGGTAAAATTTGTAAGAAACACACAAGTGTTTCCTGACGCGGGTCATATGATGACCCACAGCTGGAGCTTTTGGTCATCTGACCGATGACTTCCGCTGGTTTACCGGGCCACCTCTTTAAAAATCATAGTTATGATTATAACCATTTAGTAGCAGTATTTTTCAGATCTATATAATTACACACATTCTTCTAAACAAATCATACCACGGGTGGGGTTCGAACCCGCGGTCAGAAAGTCTCAAAACTCCAGTCCGGTCTGGAGTTTAGAGACTCTCTGACCACGGGTTCGAACACCACCCGTGGTATGGTTTGTTTGCAATCGTGTCATTATGATTTCGTGAGTCACATTCTTCTACTCAATACGGTTATACACATTTTTTTGTATTCTATACATTTCTGTACATCATTGTATCCTATACATAGTACGCTATTAGTGCTATGGTTTAAGTGCTAAATAATAATGATGGTAATAATAATAATAATAATAATAATAATAATAATAATAATAGTTTCAATTCAAAGGTAACTCCTGAACATACTGTTTTTTAATCAAAGACCAAAAACGAGGATTCAATGTGTGAAAAATTGGCTTGTGAGGAGGAAGGAGTGTGCCGCCATGACTGATGTGTCTTCACTGATGGTGAGTGACTGATCTTGTTCTTGTATTATACTGTAACAATCACATCACAGACGTATTTTCCTTTCATGTTGATAGATGAGTGCACTCATCAAAGGAGTGCACTCATCAAAGGAGTGCACTCATCAAAGGAGTGCACTCATCAAAGGAGTGCACTCATCAAAGGAGTGCACTCATCAAAGGAGTGCACTCATCAAAGGAGTGCACTCATCAAAGGAGTGCACTCATCAAAGGAGTGCACTCATCAAAGGAGTGCACTCATCAAAGGAGTGCACTCATCAAAGGAATGCACTCATCAAAGGAGTGCACTCATCAAAGGAGTGCACTCATCAAAGGAGTGCACTCATCAAAGGAGTGCACTCATCAAAGGAGTGCACTCATCAAAGGATTGCCTTGCTGCTTGTGGAGCAACGTCCTTTTATACTATTTCTTCTTTAGATTTATACTCATAAATTCACATGAGGGACTTGATGATCCTTGTTATATTATTATTTAGTTAGAAATTTAGCACTAACAGCACTGCTTTATCAAGAATATCTCACAAAGAGTAGTTTATTTTTGTTAACTCGTTAACTCTAGACAATAATACAACTGAAATTATAGAACTGTATGTGGTAAACTTAAATTTTGAAGTCAATAAATATTAATAAAAATTAATAACAATTACTTGAGCAATCACACTCTGCAGGATATATCTACTATGAAGGATATGTATTTCAGTGTATATATGCTCAGGGTACTTTAATCCCTATTTTAGTGATGCAAGTATTTTGGCTTGTGGTAAACAGAAGACACGCGGCCTTAATTGGAAGAATTTTTTTTTCCTGGGTAGAGGCAGATTGATAGGCAGCAGAGAGTTTGCATCAATGGGCAGAAATCAGAGTGGAGGCGCGTCACGAGTGGTGTTCCACAGGGGTCAGTGTTGGGCCCCTTGTTGTTCACAATATATATAAACGACTTCGATGAGGGAATAAATAACGACATATGCAAGTTTGCTGATGACACCAAAATAGGTCGCCTAATTCATTCTAATGAGGACATTAGAGCACTCCAGAAAGATTTGAATAGACTGATGCAGTGGTCGGAGAATTGGCAGATGCAGTTTAAACATTGGACAAGAAAATACCCATGCCACATATAAACTAAATAATGTAGATCTTAATATTACTGGTTGCAAAAAGTATTTGGGAGTTCTGGTTAGTAGTAAACTAAAACCAAGACAACAGTGCATAAGTGTTCACAATAAAGCTAACAGAATCTTTGGCTCCATATCAAGCAGTATACAAATAGAAGTCCTTAGGTTGATCTTCAATTCTATATATCTTTGGTTAGGCCTCATTTAGATTATGCTGCACACAAGGCCGGATTTATAAGGAGGCAAAGCCGGCAACTGCCCCCGAAGGACTTCCTTTATAACAAAATGTAAAAATAAAAAAAATAGTTTATTTAATAAAAGGAATTAACAAATAAAGTGTGTGGGGAGAACCAGAAAATAGAAAGAAAGGAGGCCCCCAATACGTCATTTCTGGAAAGCTGGTAGAAAGATTTTTAACTTTCATGCAGACTGGCTCTCACAAGGCTGAAGTGCTGTCTGCATCTCTGCTAGAATTTCTAGAAAAAGAAGATATTAATTCTGAAGACTGCAGAGGGCAGTCCTATAACAATGCCAGTAATATGTCCGGTTGCTACACAGGAACGCAGACCAGACTTAACAATAAGAACTCAGCAGTTGTTTATATTCCCTGTGCTGCTCACTCACTGAATCTTGTAGGACAGGCTGCTGTGTCTTGCTGTGTGGAACTTTTAGTTATTTTGGCTTTACAGAGCTTATATACGTATCTCTCTGCGTCAACACGCAGATGGGCAAATCTAATGAAGTCTTTGGAAGGAAAGAAAAGAGCACTAACTGTGAAGTTTCTTTCAGGTACAGAGTTGGTCAGCATGAGCTGATGCTACTGAAGTCCTTGGATACAACTCTATTCAAAATGCTCTCAGAGATATTGAAAGTAACTTGGAGCAAACACCCGAAGCAAGACATGAAGCTCGGGCATTGGGAGACAAAATTGATTGTCTTGAAACTGCTCTGATGGCTAAGATCTGGAACATAATCCTTATACTGTTCAACAGTACAAGCAAAGCTTTCCAAGGTGTTGATGTTGACCTGAAAAGGTGGTGGATTTAATTGATTCTCCGGAAAGGTTTCTGAAATCAATTCGAGATAGGTATGAAGAGATGGAAGTGGATGCTAGGAACATCGGTGGCAACACAGACTACAAATCAACTATAAGCAAGCAAAGAAAGAGAAACAAGCAATATGATGCAAACCCAACATCAGTCTCAGAGGAAGTTGTTTTGTCTCCCAGAGAAAAATTCAGATGTGAAACTTTCAATGTCATTTTAGATGAGTTGTGTGTTGCCTTACAACAACACAGGGTAGCATACCAAGCAGTGTATGACAGTGTGTGTTGCCTTACAACAAGGCAGGGTAGCATACCAAGCAGTGTATGACAGTGTGTGTTGCCCTACAACAAGGCAGGGTAGCATACCAAGCAGTGTATGACAGTGTGTGTTGCCTTACAACAAGGCAGGGTAGCATACCAAGCAGTGTATGACAGTGTGTGTTGCCTTACAACAAGGCAGGGTAGCATACCAAGCAGTGTATGACATTTGTGTGTTGCCCTACAACAAGGCAGGGTAGCATACCAAGCAGTGTATGACAGTGTGTGTTACCTTACAACAAGGCAGGGTAGCATACCAAGCAGTGTATGACAGTGTGTGTTGCCTTACAACAAGGCAGGGTGGCATACCAAGCAGTGTATGACAGTGTGTGTTGCCTTACAACAAGGCAGGGCAGCATACCAAGCAGTGTATGACAGTGTGTGTTGCCTTACAACAAGGCAGGGTAGCATACCAAGCAGTGTATGACAGTGTGTGTTGCCTTACAACAAGGCAGGGTAGCATACCAAGCAGTGTATGACATTTGTGTGTTGCCCTACAACAAGGCAGGGTAGCATACCAAGCAGTGTATGACAGTGTGTGTTACCTTACAACAAGGCAGGGTAGCATACCAAGCAGTGTATGACAGTGTGTGTTGCCTTACAACAAGGCAGGGTGGCATACCAAGCAGTGTATGACAGTGTGTGTTGCCTTACAACAAGGCAGGGCAGCATACCAAGCAGTGTATGACAGTGTGTGTTGCCTTACAACAAGGCAGGGCAGCATACCAAGCAGTGTATGACAGTTGTGTGTTGCCTTACAACAACGCAGGTACCATACCAAGCAGTGTATGACAGTTGTATGTTGCCTTACAACAACGCAGGTACCATACCAAGCAGTGTATGACAGTTGTGTGTTGCCTTACAACAACGCAGGTAGCATACCAAGCAGTGTATGACAGTTGTGTGTTGCCTTACAACAACGCAGGTACCATACCAAGCAGTGTATGACAGTTGTGTGTTGCCTTACAACAACGCAGGTACCATACCAAGCAGTGTATGACAGTTGTATGTTGCCTTACAACAACGCAGGTACCATACCAAGCAGTGTATGACAGTTGTGTGTTGCCTTACAACAACGCAGGTAGCATACCAAGCAGTGTATGACAGTTGTATGTTGCCTTACAACAACGCAGGTACCATACCAAGCAGTGTATGACAGTTGTGTGTTGCCTTACAACAACGCAGGTAGCATACCAAGCAGTGTATGACAGTTGTGTGTTGCCTACAACAACGCAGGTACCATACCAAGCAGTGTATGACAGTTGTATGTTGCCTTACAACAACGCAGGTACCATACCAAGCAGTGTATGACAGTTGTATGTTGCCTTACAACAAGGCAGGTACCATACCAAGCAGTGTATGACAGTTGTGTGTTGCCTTACAACAACGCAGGTACCATACCAAGCAGTGTATGACAGTGTGTGTTGCCTTACAACAAGGCAGGTACCATACCAAGCAGTGTATGACAGTTGTGTGTTGCCTTACAACAACACAGGTACCATACCAAGCAGTGTATGACAGGTTCAATGTAATAGTCAACTTATGCAGTCTACCTGATGCAGAGATAAAAAATGAAGTTAAGAAACTTATCAGTGTTTACCCTCAAGACTTCAGTAGAGTGTTGAGGAAATTGTCCAGTTTGCAGCCTTTGTCAAGCTCAGGTCCTGTCTCACTCCATCTCAACAAGCAGTTTTACTACATGATGAAGGTCTTGCTGATACCTTTCCAGGTGTTAATGTCGACCTTAGAATATATTTGAGCATGATGGTCACTAGTTGTTAGGGAGAAAGGTCGTTCAGCAAAATAGCACTGATAAAGAATTATCTGAGAACGACAAAGACCCGTAAAAGACTAAATGCTCTGTGTCTGTTGGATGTTGAGAGCTGTGACCTCAAGAAGACACAGTTTGATGAGTTAGTTAAAGATATGGCAGATGCTAAGTGTAGAAAGATTTCTCGTAGATATTGCAGTGTGATCATGTGATGCATAAATCTGATGTATGGTTTGCTAATTCCACTTACTTATGTAATGTTTGATTTGTAAATTTGATGATTTGCTGCAGACTGGAAAGATTATGCAAGAAATTTACTTATCCCAGTCTAAGGACTTCAAAAGTGTATTTATGTATGTATTTATGTGTCAGGGTAAATATGTTTGTAAAGTGTAAATATTTATGTATTTATATGTTTATTTTATTTAGTGTGAATTTAATAACATCTTATACAACAGTATGTAAAAAAAGAAAAATTTTGCAGTGTAGTCCACAATTTAATAACAGCACCACAATTTCATAACTTATCTGAAAACCAGTAATTTATATCACTACTAGAAAGTCAGCTGATTTATTCAATAAATCATACTAAACTATTTGAGAGAATGTTTTTTAGAAATTGTATGATCAAATTACAATTCAATATTTTTTATAATTTGATAATTAAACTAAACTATTTGTGGTTAAATTTTATAGATAAATTCCATTTTTAAACTTGTTATCTTAGCCAGGCATCATATACTTTTTATTCATACTTGCTATATTTTATACATTCCCTATAAAATTATTATTAAAAAAAAAATTTCACCGACATAAATTTTTTTAATCTGTACAATTTTTTTTTCACCTGTATAAGTATCTCTGATACATTTTTATCCCTGTTAATGGAATACCCCTATTTTTCTGCATTTTTTCCAAGAATTTCTACGCCAAAGATATGAATAAACACAGGCTAGATATTATAATTACAATGGGGTTGTATGGTATTACTAAAGTGTCCTGGAGGTGTACGTCCATAAGAGAATTAATATTTGAAGTTTTCTTTAAGATCCATCGTAAATTTAACTAAAAAGTAAAAAACAGGTGAAGTTAAATGGTTTTGATTTCTTCCTTTTAAATATTACATTATTTTAACTGAAATGTCTAGTTGGTGGGTCGGTCGGTCGGCGGCCTATTAGCAAATTATTATATAAAAATATAAGTTTGGGGTGCCAGGTGAAAATGAAAATGGGAGCCCTTTGATTGAACTTTGTATAGAAAGGGGTTTAGTTATAGGTAATACATATTTTAAGAAAAAGAGGATAAATAAGTATACAAGATATGATGTAGGGCGTAATGACAGTAGTTTGTTGGACTATGTATTGGTAGATAAAAGACTGTTGAGTAGACTTCAGGATGTACATGTTTATAGAGGGGCCACAGATATATCAGATCACTTTTTAGTTGTAGCTAAAGTGGGAGTAAAAGGTAGATGGGATACAAGGAAAATAGAAGCAGTAAGTAAGAGAGAGGTGAAGGTTTATAAACTAAAAGAGGAGGCAGTTAGGGTAAGATATAAACAACTATTGGGGGATAGATGGGCTAGTGAGAGTGTAGGCAATGGGGTCGAAGATGTATGGAGTAGGTTAAAGAATGTAGTGTTAGAGTGTTCAGCAGAAGTTTGTGGTTACAGGAAAGTGGGTGTGGGAGGGAAGAAGAGCGATTGGTGGAATGATGATGTAAATAGAGTAGTAAGGGAGAAAAAGTTAGCATATGAGAGGTTTTTACAAAGTAGAAGTGATGCAAGGAGGGAAGAGTATATGAAGAAAAAAAGAGAGGTTAAGAGAGTGGTCAAGCAATGTAAAAAGAGAGCAAATGAGAGAATGGGTGAGATGTTATCAACAAATTTTGTTGAAAATAAGAAAAAAGTTTTGGAGTGAGATTAATAAGTTGAGGAAGCCTAGGGAACAAATGGATTTGACAGTTAAAAATAAGAGAGGAGAGTTATTAAATGGAGAGTTAGAGGTATCGGGAAGATGGAGGGAAAATTTTGAGGAGTTGTTAAATGTTGATGAAGACAGGGAAGCTGTGATTTCGTGTATAGGGCAAGGAGGAATAACATCTTGTAGGAGTGTGGAAGAGCCAGTTGTGAGTGTGGGGGAAGTTCGTGAGGCAGTGTCAGGGGAACGACTTCCCCTGAACAAAATATTGATGGAAAAATTAATAAATAATAGTAAACCGAAGGATATTTATAATAAGATGTTTTTTTCTGGATTTTTAATAAAAAATTAAATATAAATAAAAAAGAAATATATCCGTTGTGGTTCAGGTCTGTTGGTGAAACAGGAGGTAATAACCGGAGAGGGGGAGAATAGATGATGGTTATCTCCGAGAAGGTGGTATGTCTCCGGAGTAGATGGTGAATCTCCTGGGACCACTAGGTTGAAATACCACACTGTAGGTATCCAAAGGTAGATGAGATCTTCAGCAACACCCTCTAACGCACACAAGTTAGAAACTAGAGAGGAGTTGTTGTGGAATTCCCGTTAATTCCAGGGAAATCTTGCTCGTAAGTCATGCGTCTGTCCTGGAGAACCAGTCCAGCGGCAGAGCTGATTCGGATTGGGATTGATGGGATAAAGGTAGAAATGTTAAAAGCAGGCGGAGATATAGTTTTGGAGTGGTTGGTGCTATTATTTAATAAATGTATGGAAGAGGGTAAGGTACCTAGGGACTGGCAGAGAGCGTGTATTGTTCCTTTGTATAAAGGCAAAGGGGACAAAAGAGAGTGCAAAAATTATAGGGGAATAAGTCTGTTGAGTATACCATGTAAAGTGTATGGTAGAGTTATTATTGAAAGAATTAAGAGTAAAACGGAGAGCAGAATAGCAGATGAACAAGGTGGCTTTAGGAAAGGTAGGGGATGTGTAGACCAAGTGTTTGCAGTAAAACATATAGGTGAACAGTATTTGGATAAGGGTAAAGAGGTTTTTGTGGCATTTATGGATTTGGAAAAGGCGTATGATAGGGTGGATAGGGGGGCAATGTGGCAGATGTTGCAGGTGTATGGAATAGGAGGTAGGTTACTGAAAGCAGTGAAGAGCTTTTATGAGGATAGTGAGGCTCAGGTTAGAGTGTGTAGGAGAGAGGGAGATTATTTCTCGGTAAAAGTAGGCCTTAGACAGGGATGTGTGATGTCACCGTGGTTGTTCAATATATTTATAGATGGGGTTGTAAGAGAAGTGAATGCGAGGGTCTTGGCAAGAGGTGTGGGGTTAAAAGACAAAGATTCAAATACAAAGTGGGAGTTGTCACAGTTGCTTTTTGCTGATGACACTGTGCTTTTGGGAGATTCTGAAGAGAAGTTGCAGAGGTTGGTGGATGAATTTGGTAAGGTATGTAAAAGAAGAAAATTGAAAGTGAATATAGGAAAGAGTAAGGTGATGAGGATGACAAAAAAATTGGGTGATGAAAGATTGGATATCAGATTGGAGGGAGAGAGTATGGAGAAGGTGAATGTATTCAGATATTTGGGAGTGGACATGTCAGCAGATGGGTCTATAAAGGATGAGGTGAATCATAGAAATGATGAGGGGAAAAGGGTGAGTGGATCACTTCGGAGTCTGTGGAAACAGAACTTTGTCCATGGAAGTTAAGAGGGGAATGTATGAGAGTATAGTTATACCAACACTCTTATATGGGTGTGAAGCATGGGTGATGAATGTTGCAACGAGGAGAAGGCTGGAGGCAGTGGAGATGTCATGTCTGAGGTCAATGTGTGGTGTGAATATAATGCAGAAAATTCGGAGTTTGGAAATTAGGAGGAGGTGCGGGATTACCAAAACTGTTATCCGGAGGGCTGAGAAGGGGTTGTTGAGGTGGTTCGGACATGTAGAGAGAATGGAACGAAACAGAATGACCTCGAGAGTGTATAAATCTGTAGTGGAGGAAAGGCGGGGTAGGGGTCGGCCTAGGAAAGGTTGGTGGGAGGGGGTAAAAGAGGTTTTGTGTGCGAGGGGCTTGGATTTCCAGCAAGCATGCGTATGCGTATTTGATAGGAGTGAATGGAGACAAATACTTGACGTGCTGTTGGAGTGTGAGCAAAGTAAAATTTATGAAGGAATTCAGGGAAACCGGCAGGCCGGACTTGAGTCCTGGAGATGGGAAGTACAGTGTCTGCACTCTGAAAGAGGGGTGTTAATGTTGCAGTTTTATAACTGTAGTGTAAAGCACCCCTCTGGCAAGACAGTGATGGAGTGAATGATGATGAAAGTTTTTCTTTTTCGGGCCACCCTGCCTTGGTGGGAATCGGCCGATGTGTTAATAAAAAAATAAAAAAAAATATATATAGATACCGAAAGCGTAACACCAAATACACATCGGAAATTATTTTATAGTGTAGATGGAATATATTACAAACTGAAAATTATAGTCAAAGTTATTCTTAAAGTCAATAAAATTTAGAAAAATAAAATCAGACGTCTTCTTCGAAACCTAACATATTTTTTTTTTTCAAAAACTGCTGTTTATCAGTCATTTTAGTTAATTTCTTAATTGTAATTAAATTTAATTTCCATGTTGAGGGCCCCCAAACCTAAAGTGCCCCGGCCCCCAAGATCTAAATCCTGCCCTGGCTGCACAGTTCTGGTTACCGTATTACAGAATGGATATAAATGCACTGGAAAACGTACAAAGGAGGATGACAAAGTTGATCCAATGTATCAGAAATATTCCCTATGAGGATAGACTGAGGGCCCTGAATCTGCACTCTCTAGAAAGGCGTAGAATTAGGGAGGATATGATTGAGGTGTATAAAAATATTTTGGCAAGACAGGACTCACAGCAATGGTTTCAAGTTGGAAAAGTTCAGATTCAGGAAGAATATAGGAAAACACTGGTTTGGTAATAGAGTTGTGGATGAGTGGAACAAACTCCCGAGTACCGTCATAGGGGCTGGGACGTTGTGTAGTTTTAAAAATAAGTTGGGTGAATACATGAGTGGGTGTGGATGGATTATAGCTGGAACTGACTAGCGTGTGCTAATAGGTCTGATGCCATGCTCCTTCCTTAAGTGGATGTGATCTGGCCTGACTAGGTTTGGACACTTATTGATGTCAGCGTATATACACTAATAGTTTAAATATATCTCTGGGAGAAAAAAGTGACATACAGCTTTAATGACCGTTATGTAGTCGGTAGGTAGTATGTCCAGTTAAATGACCAACCAAAACCATCTCTGTGTATTGTCTTGTGTGTGTACTCAGAGGAACAGTGCACATCCACATGAAGGAATATATACCTCAGTATATATTCACTTAGAGATTACATTTATCCTACATAACCAATTTCCTACGGGATTCAGGTATTTTTGAATGGTAATGGACAGGTGACATGAAGCTTTAAAGTTAACCAAACAATGATACCATATATATATATATATATATATATATATATATATATATATATATATATATAGTAAGGCTTTTGATAGAGTACCGCACCAGAGACTGTTAAAGAAAGTGGCAGCTCATGGCATTGGGGGAAAAGTGCTGTCATGGATCGAGTCATGGCTCACCAATAGGAAGCAGAGAGTGTGCATAAATGGGGTTAAATCCGAATGGGGACTTGTAACAAGTGGTGTTCCACAGGGATCAGTCTTAGGCCCATTGTTATTTATAATATATATCAATGACCTTGATAAGGGAATTACTAGTGATATGAGCAAATTCGCCGACGACACGAAGATAGGTAGGATAATTGATTCAAACATAGATGTCATAGAACTTCAGGAAGATTTAGACAAACTTAATTCGTGGTCAGAAAAGTGGCAGATGCAGTTCAATGTAGATAAATGCAAGGTTCTGAAGCTCGGGAGTGTCCATAACCCAAGCACTTATAAGTTAAATAACGTAGAACTTAGCCATACAGATTGCGAGAAGGACTTGGGGGTGATGGTAAGCAGCAACCTTAAACCAAGACAGCAATGCCTAAGCGTACGTAATAAGGCAAATAGATTACTGGGATTTATATCAAGAAGTGGGGGATCACATTGTGCTGCTTATGTGTTTGTTTTTCCATTGTGTCGGTATTTTGTACCATTTATTTCCAAGGGGGATATAAATAAGGTCTTGAGGATATCTCTCCAAGAGAGAACCCGCAATAATGGATTCAAATTGGATAAGTTTAGATTTAGAAAGGATATAGGAAAATATTGGTTTGGAAATAGGGTAGTTGATGAGTGGAACAGTCTGCCTAGTAAGGTCATTGCAGCTATGACCTTGGGTAGTTTCAAATTTAGGTTGGATAAATTCATGAGTGAGAGGGGTTGGATTTGAGTGGGACTCGCACTTGAGTTAATAGAATCTTCAAAGCTTATTTCTTGGGTAGAATTGAAAATTAGGTTGGGCAATTATTCTGTTAGTGGGATGGATTGTGAAGGACCTGCCTAGTATGGGCCAACAGGCCTGCTGCAGTGTTCCTCCTTTCTTATGTTCTTATGTTCAACAGAAGTCCAGAGGTTATATTACAGCTTTATACATCATTAGTAAGGCCTCACCTAGATTACGCAGCTCAGTTCTGGTCTCCATATTACAGAATGGACATAAATTCGTTAGAAAACATTCAGCGTAGAATGACTAAATTAATACATAGCATTAGAAATCTTCCTTACGAAGAAAGATTGAAGACCCTAAAATTACATTCACTTGTAAGACGTAGAATGAGGGGAGACATGATCGAGGTATACAAGTGGAAAATGGGTATTAACAAAGGGGATATAAATAAGGTCTTGAGGATATCTCTCCAAGAGAGAACCCGCAATAATGGATTCAAGTTAGATAAGTTTAGATTTAGAAAGGATATAGGAAAGTATTGGTTTGGAAATAGGGTAGTTGATGAGTGGAACAGTCTGCCTAGTAGGGTTATTGAAGCTAGGACCTTGGGTAGTTTAAAATTTAGGTTGGATAAATTCATGAGTGAGAGGGGTTGGATTTGAGTGGGACTCGCGCATGAGTGGGTAGAATTGTCAAAGCTTATTTCTTGGGTAGCATTGAAAATTGGGTTGAGAAAATATTCTGTTAGTGGGACGGATTGTGAAGGACCTGCCTAGTATGGGCCAACAGGCCTGCTGCAGTGTTCCTCCCTTCTTATGTTCTTATGTTCTTATATATATATATATATATATATATATATATATATATATGCAAGAAAACCACTATGAAAAAATAGAAGAATTCCAAGCGCTTTCGTGACTACTCACATTATCAAGGAACTATAACAGGAAACATGACAAGAAGGGCTTATATAAGTTGCGAGACTACACCTCACAGTCACATCACACTAACAAAGACTACACCTCACAGTAGCGTAACATCTCACGACTCTGTGAAGAGGAACATAAGAAAGGACCTGAAACTCTTCCCAAGAATTAAGATTAGTCCAATTTATTATTAAATTCTTCCCAAATTTTATTAATTATAAATGAATCCAATTTATATAAACCAAAAGAAATATTCATAATTTTTTCAAAACTGCTTTTAATGAAACATGATTCTATTATATTTCTCTCAACCATGGACTTGCTTGATACAACCTTCTCAGCATTTTGAAAATCAATTGGATGGTTAAAGTCTCTCACATGAATAAATAGAGCATTAGAATCTTGTCCAGTTCTAATGCTATATTTATGTTGTTTTAATCTTAGTTCAAGACTTTTACCAGTTTGACCATAAAAAACTTTATCGCATATTTTACAGGGAATCTTATAGACACATCCGTCAGCATTTTGGGGGGAATTTTTTATCAAAAGTCTTTTTACTGTATCAAGATTTTTAAATACAACTTTGATATTAAAATTCTTAAGAAAGGGAGGCATATCAACCAAGTTTTCATGGTAAGGAGAACCAACATATTTTTGGTTGAATAAGGTTGGTTGTCCCTTTTGGATTGTAAAAAGTATTCCTAGCTATTTTAAAAGATTTATCAATTATGTTTCTTGGGTATTTTAAATCATTAGCTATTTCATAAATTTTAGAGATTTCTTCATCTATGAACTCTGGACTACAAATACGTAAAGCTCTCAAAAACATTGAAGAAAAACTGACACTTTAACTCTATCTTGATGTGAAGAGTAATAGTGTACATAGGAACAATTATTTGTAGGTTTTCTGTAAATTTTAAATTTAAAATCAATGTTACCCTTAATAATAAAAACATCTAGGAAGGGCAATGAGTTATTTACTTCGAATTCAACAGTAAAATTTATAGAATGAACTAAGCTATTTAATTTAACAAGGAAATGGTTTATATCTACATTCTTAGGCATAAGGCACAAAATATCATCAACATATCTATACCACTTAGCTCTATTGGGAAGGATAGTGTTAAGCAATCTTGTTTCGAAAAATTCCATATATAAGTTACTAAGAACAGGTGAAAGAGGATTTCCCATTGCCATACCAAACTTCTGAGTGTAAAACTCATCATTAAATACAAATTTTGCATCAACAATACAAAGTTTAATAAGTTTAATGATAGTAGGAACTGGCAATGGTAAATCATAATTAACCAGTTCTTCAGATAAGAAACTTAGTAAATCATCAACTGGAACTTTTGTAAACAAGGAGGTAACATCAAAACTAACCATATTGAAATCATTTAAATCATTTAATTTAGTTGATAAATTAAGCACCTGGTCCTTGACTGTTGTCTTCCTTCTGATGTGACTGTACATCAGTTTCGGGTCAGACTTAACTTTCGATGCTATGTCGTTTTCGTACTGTTTCTGGGCCTCCCTCCATACTTGTGCATACTCATTTCTGTGTGTGTGTGTGTGTGTGTGTACTCACCTAGTTGTACTCACCTAGTTGTGGTTGCAGGGGTCGAGTCAAAGCTCCTGGCCCCGCCTCTTCACTGGCAGCTACTGGGTCACTCTCCCTGCGCCATGAGCTTTATCATACCTCTGCTTAAAGCTATGTATAGAGCCTGCCTCCACTACATCGCTTCCTAAACTATTCCACTTCCCGACAACTCTGTGACTGAATAAATACTTCCTAACATCTCTGTGATTCATCCCATCTCTGGAACATTCTGTCTCTGTCCACTTTGTCAATTCCTCTCAGTATTTTATATGTTGTTATCATGTCCCCCCTATCTCTCCTGTCCTCCAGTATCGTCATGTCGATTTCCCTTAACCTCCCCTCGTAGGACATACCCCTTAGCTCCGGGACTAGTCTTGTTGCAAACCTTTGCACTTTCTCGAGCTTCTTCACATGCTTGGCTAGGTGTGGGTTCCAAACTGGTGCTTCATACTCCAGTATGTTGAAGATCGTTGTTAGGGGTACACATTGCTCCTCTGCTCCCTCTCTCAGGACCCATGGAGAGATGTTATCTGGCCCCATCGCCTTTGAGGTATCTAGCTCGCTTAGTAGCCTCTTCACTTCCTCCCCATTTGTGTGTATTGTGTCCAGCACTTGATGGTGTACCCTACCTCTCCTCATTTCTGGAGGCCCTTCTATCTCCTCTGTGAAAGCCTCTTTGAATCTCATGTTGAGCTCCTCACACACTTCCCGGTCATTTCTTGTGACCTCCCCTCCTACCTTCCTCAGCCTGATCACCTGGTCCTTGACTGTTGTTCTCCTCCTGATGTGGCTGTACAGCAGCTTTGGGTCAGATTTGGCTTTCGCTGCTATGTCATTCTCGTACTGTCTTTGGGCCTCCCTTCTGATCTGTGCATATTCATATCTGGCTGTGTGTATGTGTGTGTGTGTGCAGGACAACCACTGTGAAAAAATACTGAAATTCGAAGCGTTTTCGTGACTTTTCACATTGTCGAGGAACTATAAAAATGAAACATTAAAAGGAAGGCATATAAAGACTACACGTCACAGTCACGTCACAACACCCGACTCTGAAACACGACTGATGTTAGGTAAAAGAACACAAGTGCAATTAATGTCACATTTTACTGTGGCAACGTTTCGCGCTCCAGGAGCTTTATCAAGAATTCCAAGCCGTTACCGGCTTTATCAAGCCGTAACGGCTTGGTAATTCTACTAACATTAATACAAACACAACTGTTACTCTACCCAAAGTTTCAGAGGTATGAGAGTGGTGGAGGTGGTGCCAGGATGGGTAGGCAGAGTGGTGGAGGTGGTGCCAGGATGGGCAGGCAGAGTGGTTTGGGAAGGTGATGCCTCCTGTGTTGAAGATTTTCAGTGTTTCTGTTTATAGTAAAGTGTCATGAAAATTGACGCTGGGATGGTTGTTGTTAAGTCCTGCTAATATAAGATGTGTAGACCTTCACTGAGTGCCTGAGTTGCAGTGGAGAATTCAGCGAATATGACCTTGATCATAGAGCTGGCAGTTGAAATATTTGTGATGGGGTCGCCGGTGGCCCAATCATGTTGATCTGAGTCGTTTTTAATAATCTGTTAATTGGCTAGTGACGTCACGATCAAACTTCTTTACAAACACGGATTTCTTGGCCCTTAGCGCAGTTGAAGGAGGAACCTCGATGTCACTGTCCTTGAGAACGCAGGTGAAGGAGTAACCTCGATGTCACTGTCCTTGAGAACGCAGGTGAAGGAGTAACCTCGATGTCACTGTCCTTGAGAACGCAGGTGAAGGAGGAACCTCGATGTCACTGTCCTTGAGAACGCAGGTGAAGGAGGAACCTCGATGTCACTGTCCTTGAGAACGCAGGTGAAGGAGTAACCTCGATGTCACTGTCCTTGAGAACGCAGGTGAAGGAGGAACCTCGATGTCACTGTCCTTGAGAACGTTTTTAGCCGTTGTGGTGATGACCTTTCAGCTTCGTCGTAGTTAAAGTAGACGGCTATGAGAGTCCTTAATATTAAGGAGGATGGACATTTTTCAGATTGATAACATTAATTCTAACGTACATCATACTACTACGTACTTCAAAAAAAAAAAAATAAACCTATAATTATTGTAGATTTTTATTTTCTGAAAGATGTAAATAAAGGGTTAAATGCGGTTCACCGTGGCCTGGTGGCTAAAGCTCTCGCTTCACACGGCGAGGGTCTGGGTTTGATTCCCAGCGAGGGTAGAAACACCGCTTGTGTATGTTCACCCATCAATAAAATGGGTACCTTGGAGTTAGTCGACTGGTGTGGGTCGCATCCTGGGACAAAACTGACCTAATTTGCCCGAAATGCTCTACATAACAAGCGGCTTTCTATATAGTAGTACATGTCATTGATGTCAGCTAGGCCTGTATACCTTGTACATGTACGTGTATTAAATATATTATTATTATTATTATTATTATTATTATTATTATTATTATTATTATTATTATTATTATTATTATTAGTTGTTATTATTATGATGATGATGATGAAGATGTATTCTCGGATATATTGTATCCTGACACTCCTGGTCAACAAAAGATATCCAGGAATTACAATTTCTTACTTTAAACACGCTCAGGTCTGCCTCTTCCCCACTCCGACCTTATCTGCCCCTGACGTGCAGCTCTGAGTGACCCTTCTTGACTCGCTGCTTTCCATAAATAAATATTTCTGGACCTACATCCACATCTCTATGAACCACGTGCTGACGAAGTTGACTTAACTTCCTGGATATTCCACATACCTCATTGGGGATGTTGAGACATGTTTGGGGGATAACTAGTGTCACCCTCTTTAACCTCTGTTGTTCAGAAGAGAATGACTAGATATGGAAGAACTGCAGTTCTTGGATCTACAATACTACTAGCTGAAGAAGTTTAGCTGGACTTTTTGGACTTTCCACAAGGATGGATGAGGCAGTTGAACTGAATATCTAGAATATCCAGAATAGTTAAAGAAGTTGAGCTCTATTTTCTGAATCTTCTGCAATAACAGCTGAAGAAGTTGAGCTATATTTCTTGGACCTACCACAATGCTTGCTCAGCAAATGTAAGTAAATTTCTTTGACATTCCACAAGACTGGCTGAGGATATTGAGCTTCACGTCTAGGACCTATCACAACACTGACTAAGGAAGTTGCAGTACACTTCCTAGACCTACCACGAGACTAACTGAGAATGATGAGTTTCACATCCTGGAGTTATTACAAGACTGACTGAGAATGATGAGTTTCACATCCTAGAGTTATTACAAGACTGACTGAGAATGATGAGTTTCACATCCTGGAGTTATTACAAGACTGACTGAGAATGATGAGTTTAACATCCTGGAGTTATTACAAGACTGACTGAGAATGATGAGTTTCACATCCTGGAGTTATTACAAGACTAACTGAGAATGATGAGTTTCACATCCTGGAGTTATTACAAGACTGACTGAGAATGATGAGTTTCACATCCTGGAGTTATTACAAGACTGACTGAGAATGATGAGTTTCACATCCTGGAGTTATTACAAGACTGGCTGAGAATGATGAGTTTTACATCCTGGAGTTATTACAAGACAGACTGAGAATGATGAGTTTCACATCCTGGAGTAATTACAAGACTGACTGAGAATGATGAGTTTTACATCCTGGAGTTATTACAAGACTGACTGAGAATGATGAGTTTCACATCCTGGAGTTATTACAAGACTGACTGAGAATGATGAGTTTCACATCCTGGAGTTATTACAAGACTGACTGAGAATGATGAGTTTCACATCCTGGAGTATTCAAGACTGACTGAGAATGATGAGTTTCACATCCCGGAGTATTTTCA
>WNWK01030894.1:0-23132 GCA_009830355.1 Cherax destructor
AATATATGCAGTAAGTAACACTAGCTTCCAGACTGAACTTAAGAGACGACGCTGGTACATATCTACACAAAGGCGTCCGTCTGCTTAAGACCCACAGATAACTCACTAACGTTTCCCCAGAAAACTGGCCAGATACTGAGAGAAAGAAAGCCTAGTCTTACTGTAATGGGTCTGGATGGAGGCAAATTTCCACGGTACTTCGGGATCTCCTCCAGGGCCCCAGGACAGATGTTGGGTCACGGGGGTGTGGTGCTTGATCTCAGCACGTCTTGTTCTGTCGAAGTCTGGTCTGGTAAGAACGTAGGTCACGATTTGTGACCGCCACACTGCCTAGATTCAAGTGTGGGCTGCCAGTTGTCTCTAGCTAACATAACCTAATGCTTGCCTATTCAGGCCTATAACTACCTATATTAGGGTGCTAGAGCTACAGTATTAATATCTAACATTGCCTTAATAATCCTACTATTAGTTTCGAACTGTACAAACTTGCCTAGGTGTGCCTAGGTGGATAAATCTATCAATTAAAATGTACATAATAGTTACCTTCATTGGCTCAAACCTGCGTATGTTTTGTTGGGTGTGTGGGTTTATAAACTCCGAGGGCCGATCCACGGTATGTTTAAGGCTCCTAACGGCTCACTTACCCTGTGGAACTTTTAGTGACTAAAAAAGTTTCCACACACTGTAAGTGAACCACTGTAAGTGAACCACTGTAAAAAAATGAACATTACAGTAAAAGTCCGATAAAACGGATTTATAGGGAAGGGGGGGGGGTATATTATTTACACAAAATTCCGATATATTGAAAATTTCAATCAGGATTTAATTGATTGACTACCAGACATGCACTAACATCCAGACCGCTGTACTGATGACACCACCCGACACACAAAGAAAAAACTAATGCAGACTTGCTCTGATCTCTCTCTCTCTCTCTCTCTCTCTCTCTCTCTCTCTCTCTCTCTCTCTCTCTCTCTCTCTCTCTCCATATCTTGAATGTAGTGATGGTGGAGGGAGTGTGGGAAGGGAGATGGGCTCCGTTGGTGGTGGGTGGAAGGGAGTAGAAGAACAGCATGGGTAGTGGATGGAGGGTGGAAGGGAGTAGAGGAACTGGGTGGATAGTGCGTGGTGGGTAGTGGTTGGAGGGTGGTGGGTGGAAGGTGTTGGGTGGAGGGTGGTGGGTTGTGGAGGGTAGTTGGTGGAGGATGGTGGGTAGTGGAGGGTGGTGGGTATTGGGTGGAGGGTGGTGGGTGGAAGGTGTTGGGTGGAGAGTGGTGGGTTGTGGAGGGTAGTGGGTGGAGGGTGGTGGGTAGTGGAGGATGGTGGGTATTGGGTGGAGGGTGGTGTGTAGTGGTGGTGGGTATTGGGTGGAGGTTGGTGAGTAGTGGAGGGTCGTGGGTAGTGGGTGGAGAGTGGTGGGTGTTGGGTAGTGGGTGGAGGGTGGTAGTGGAGGATGGTGGGTAGTGGGTGAAGAGTGGTGAGTAGTGGAGGGTCGTGGGTAGTGGGTGGAGAGTGGTGGATAGAGGGGGTGGGTAATATGTGGAGGGTGGTGGGTAATGGGTGGTGGGCAGTGGGTGGAGGATAGTGGTTTGAGGGTGGAGGGTAGTGGATAATGGGTGGTGATTGGAGGGTGGTGGGTAGAGGGTGGAGGGTGGTGGTTGGTGGGTGTAGGGTGGTGGGTAATGGGTGCAGGGTGGTGGGTAGTGGGTGGTGGTTGGAGGGTAGTGGGCAGAGGGTGTTCGAGTAGTGAGTGGAGGGTGGTGGGTAGTGGGTGAAGGGTGGTGGGTAGGGTGAAGTGTGGTGGGTAGTGAGTGGAGGGTGGTGGTCTAGTGGGTGGAGGGTTGTGGGTAGTGAGTGGAGGGTGGTGGGTAGTGGGTGGATGGAGGTGGGTAGTTGGAGGAGGGTGGTGGGTAGTGGGTGGAGGGTGGTGAACAGTGGAGGGTCGTGGGTAGTGGGTGGAGAGTGGTGATTAGTGGGTGGAGGGTGTTGGGTAGTGGGTGGAGAGTGGTGGTGGAGGATGGTGGATAGTGGGTGAAGGTTAATGAGTAGTGGGTGAATGGTGGTGAGTAGTGGGTGGAGGGTTGTGGGTAGTGGGTGGAGGGTGGTGAGTAGTGAAGGGTCGTGGGTAGTGGGTGGAGGGTAGTGGGTGGAGGGTGGTGGGTAGTGGGTGGTGGGTGGACGATCGTGGTTTGTGGGTGGAGGGTGGTGGGTAGTGGGTGGTGGGTGGACGATCGTGGTTTGTGGGTAGAGGGTGGTGGGTAGTGGGTGGTGGTTGGAGGGTGGTGGGTAGTAGTTGGAGGGTGGTGGGTAGTGGGTGGAGAGTGGTGGTTGGTGGGTGGTGGGTGGAGGGTGGTGAATAGTAGGTGGTGGTTGGAAGGTAGTGGGTGGTGGGTAGTGAGTAGAGGGTGGTGGGTGGTGGGTGGTGGGTATAGTGGGTGGTGGGTAGTGGGTTGTGAGTGGAAGGTGGTGGGTGGAGGGTGGTGGGTAGTGGGTGGAGGGTGGTGGGTATTAGGCGAAGGGTGGTGGAATAGTGGTTGGAGAGTGGTGGGTAGGGTGGAGTGTGTTGGGTAGTAAGTGGAGGGTGGTGGGTAATGGGTTGATGGAGGTGGGTAGTGGGTGGAGAGTGGTGGGTGGAGGGTTGTGGGTAGTGAGTGGAGGGTGGTGGGTAGTGGGTGGAGGTAGGTGGGTAGTGGGTGGAGGGAGGTGGGTAGTGAGTGGAGGGTGGAGGGGGTGGGTAGAGGGTGGAGGGTAGTGGGTACTGGGTGGAGGGTAGTGGGTGGAGGGGTGTGTAGTGAGTGGAGGGTGGTGGGTACTGGGTGGAGAGTAGTGGGTGGAGGGAGTGGGTAGTGAGTGGAGGGGTGGGTAGTGGGTTGAGGGTGGTGGGTAGTGAGTGGAGGGGTGGGTAGTGTGTGGAGGGTGATGGGTACTGGGTGGAGGGTAGTGGATGGAGGGAGGTGGGTAGTGAGTGGAGGAGGTGGGCAGTGGGTGGAGGGTGGTGGGTACTGAGTGGAGGGTAGTGGGTGGTGGGTTATGAGTTGAGGGAGGTGGGTACTAGGTGTGGAGGGTAGTGGGTGGAGGGAGGTGGGTAGTGGGTGGAGGTTGGTGGGTAGTGAGTGGAGGGTGGTGAGTAGAGGGGGTGGGTGGTGGGTACTGGGTGGAGGGTAGTGGGTGGAGGGAGGTGGGTAGTGGGTGGAGGGTAGTGGGTGGAGGGTAGTGGGTGGAGGGAGGTAGGTAGTGGGTGGAGGGTGGTGGGTGGTGAGAATGCACTAGATTAGACATACTGAACGTTAACAAGGCGCTACACTGGTTACAGTGACAGACTGCATGTACAGTCGTACCAGTACGTCGTACGCAGCAGTCGTAGTACCAGTACATGTACCAGTACGTACCAGTACATGTACCAGTACGTGACCAGTACATGTACCAGTACGTGTACCAGTACATGTACCAGTACGTGTACCAGTACATGTACCAGTACGTGTACCAGTACATGTACCAGTACGTGTACCAGTACATGTACCAGTACGTGTACCAGTACATGTACCAGTACGTGTACCAGTACATGTACCAGTACGTCAGCATACCAGTACGACCAATGTACCAGTACAGTCGTACCAGTACATGTACCAGTACGTGTACCAGTACATTTACCAGTACGTGTACCAGCACATGTACCAGTACGTGTACCAGCACATGTACCAGTACGTGTACCAGTACATGTACCAGTAGGTGTACCAGTACATGTACCAGTAGGTGTACCAGCACATGTACCAGTACGTGTACCAGCACATGTACCAGTACATGTACCAGTACATGTACCAGTAGGTATACTAGTACATGTACCAGTAGGTGTACCAGCACATGTACCAGTACGCGTACCAGTACATGTACCAGCACATGTACAAGTACGTGTACCAGTACATGTACCAGTAGGTGTACCAGTACGTGTACCAGCACATGTACAAGTACGTGTACCAGTACATGTACCAGTAGGTGTACCAGTACGTGTACCAGCACATGTACCAGTAGGTGTACCAGTACATGTACCAGTAGGTGTACCAGCACATGTACCAGTACGTGTACCAGCACATGTACCAGTACGTGTACCAGCACATGTACCAGCACATGTACCAGTACGTGTACCAGTACATGTACCAGGAAATGTACCAGTACGTGTACCAGCACGTGTACCAGCACATGTACCAGTACGTGTACCAGTACGTGTACCAGTACGTGTACCAGCACATGTACCAGTAGGTGTACCAGTACATGTACCAGCACGTATACCAGCACATGTACCAGTACGTGTATCAGCACATGTAAAAGTACGTGTACCAGTACATGTACCAGTACGTGTACCAGCACATATACCAGTAAGTGTACCAGCACATGTACCAGCAAATGTACCAGTACGTGTACCAGTACATGTACCAGCAAATGTACCAGTACGTGTACCAGTACGTGTACCAGTACATGTACCAGCAAATATACCAGTACGTGTACCAGTACGTGTACCAGTACATATACCAGCAAATGTAACAGTACGTGTACCAGTACGTGTACCAGTACGTGTACCAGTTGGTGTACCAGTACGTGTACCAGTTGGTGTACCAGTACATGAACCAGTACGTGTACCAGCACATGTACCTGTTGGTGTACCAGTACGTGTACCAGTACGTGTACCAGCACATGTACCAGTACGTGTACCAGCACATGTGCTGGTACATGTGCTGGTACATGTACCAGCACATGTACCAGTACGTTTAAAGCATATGTACCAGTACGTGTACCAGCACATGTACCAGCATATGTACCAGTACATGTACCAGTACGTGTACCAGTACATGTACCAGAAGGTGTACCAGTACGTATACCAGCACATGTACCAGCACATGTACCAGCACATGTACCAGTACATGTACCAGAAGGTGTACCAGTACATGTACCAGAAGGTGTACCAGTTCGTGTACCAGCACATTTACCAGTACATGTACCAGCACATGTTCCAGTACATGTACCAGTACATGTACCAGAAGGTGTACCAGTACATGTACCAGCACATGTACCAGCATATGAACCAGTACGTGTACCAGCACATGTGCCAGTACGTGTACCAGCACATGTACCAGCACATGTACCAGCATATGAAAAAGTACATGTACCAGCACATGTACCAGTACGTGTACCAGCACATGTACCAGCACATGTACCAGTACGTGTACCAGCACATGTACCAGCACATGTACCAGCACGTGTACTAGCACATGTACCAGTACGTGTATGTATGTGTGTGTGTGTGTATGTGTGTGTGTGTATGTGTGTGTGTCAGTGTGTGTGTACTCACCTAATTGTACTCACCTAATTGTGGTTGCAGGGGTCGAGACTATGTATGGTTCCTGCCTCCACTATATCTTTCTCTAGACTATTCCACTTCCTGACTACTCTGTGGCTGAAGAAATGCTTCCTAACATCCCTTTGACTCATCTGAGTCTTCAGCTTCCAGTTGTGTCCCCTTGTTTCTGTGTTCCCTCTCTGGAACATCCTGTCACTATCTACCTTATTGATTCCCCGCAGTATTTTGTATGTCGTTATCATGTCTCCTCTAACCCTTCTGTCCTCCAGTGTTGTTAGTCCTATTTCCCTCAACCTTTCTTCATAGGACAGTTCCCTGAGTTGTGGAACTAGCCTTGTCGCAAACCTTTGCACTTTCTCTAATTTCTTGACGTGCTTGACCAGGTGTGGGTTCCAGACTGGTGCTGCGTACTCTAGTATGGGCCTGACGTACACGGTGTACAGTGTCTTGAACGATTCCTTGTTAAGGTAACGGAACGCTAATCTTAGGTTTGCCAGTCGCCCATATGCTCCCGTAGTTATCTGGTTGATGTGTGTTTCCGGAGATGTGCTTGGCTTTATACTCACCCCAAGGTCTTTCTCCTTTGATGAGGTTTGTAGCCTTTGTCCACCTAGCCTGTACTCTGTCAGCAGTCTGCTTTGCCCTTTTTCGATCTTCATGACTTTGCATTTGGTGGGGTTAAATTCGAGAAGCCAGTTGCTAGACCAGATGTCAAGCTTGTCCAGATCTCTTTGAAGTCCTGCTTGGTCCTCATCCGATGTGATTCTCCTCATTAATTTCACATCATCTGTGAACAGAGACACTTCTGAGTCTATCCCGTCCGTCATGTCATTCACATATACCAAGAATAGCACTGATCCTAGGACTGACCCCTGCGGTACACCGCTCGTCACAGGCGCCCACTGTGATACCTCATCACGCACCATGACCCGTTGTTGCCTCCCTGTGAGGTATTCCCTGATCTATTCCAGTGCCCTTCCTGTTATACACGCTTGGTCTTCCAACTTCTTTACTAATCTCGTATGAGGAACTGTGTTGAAGGCCTTCCTGCAGTCCAGGAAAATGCAGTCAACCCACCCTTCTCTCTCTTGCCTTACCTCTGTTACTTTATCATAGAACTCCAGGAGGTTTGTTACACAGGATTTGCCTTCCCTGAATCCGTGCTGTCTGGCGTTGATTATCCTGTTCAGCTCCAGATGCTCCACCATTCTTTTCCTGATGATTTTCTCCAAGACTTTGCACACTATACACGTAAGTGACACCGGTCTATAGTTTAGTGCCTCTTTTCTGTCTCCTTTTTTAAAGATGGGGACTACGCTGGCCTTTTTCCATATCTCAGGTAGCTGCCCAGTTTCAAGGGATGTGTTGAATATTATGGTAAGTGGTACACTCAGAACCTCAGCTCCTTCCCATAGGACCCACGGGGAGATATTGTCCGGGCCCATCGCCTTTGAGGTATCAAGTTCACTGAGTAACTGCTTCACCTCCCCCTCAGTTGGGTGTATGCCCTCCAGCACTTGATACATCCCTTGTTGGTGGCACACCCCGTCCTGTCTACCCAGCTGCCTTCCTGCCTCCACTGTGAATACTTCCTTAAACCTCGAGTTGAGCTCCTCACATACCTCTTGATCGTTACTTGTGAGTTCCCCATCTTATCTCCTCAACCTTATCACCTGGTCCTTGACTGTTGTCTTCCTTCTGATGTGACTGTACATCAGTTTTGGGTCAGACTTGACTTTCGATGCTATGTCATTTTCGTACTGTTTCTGGGCCTCGCTCCATACCTGTGCATACTCGTTTCTAGCTCTTCGACTAATCTCTTTGTTTACTGGGGTTCTTTGCCTTCTGTACCTTTTCCATTCTCTAACACTCTGAGTCTTTGCCTCTCTGCACCTTTGGGTAAACCAGGGGCTCTTCCTTGCCTTCCCAGTTAATCTTTTTCCTTTGGGTGTGTGTGTATCTGTGTTTGTGTGTGTACTCACCTAGTTGTTGTGGTTGCAGGGGTCGAGTAACTACTCCTGGCCCCGCCTCTTCACTGGCCGCTACTGGGTCACTCTCCCTGCGCTGATGAGCTTTATCATACCTCTGCTTAAAGCTATGTATGGCGCCTGCCTCCACTACATCGCTTCCTAAACTATTCCACTTCCCGACCACTCTGTGACTGAAGAAATACTTCCTAACATCTCTGTGATTCATCTGAGTCTTCAACTTCCAACTGTGTCCCCTTGTTACTGTGTCCTATCTCTGGAACATTCTGTCTCTGCCCACTTTGTCAATTCCTCTCAGTATCTTATATGTTGTTATCATGTCCCCCCTATCTCTCCTGTCCTCCAGTGTCGTCAGGTCGATTTCCTTTAACCTCTCCTCGTAGGACATACCCCTTAGCTCCGGGACTAGTCTTGTTGCAAACCTTTGCACTTTCTTGAGCTTCTTCACGTGCTTGGCTAGGTGTGGGTTCCAAACTGGTGCAGCATACTCCAGTATGGGCCTAACATACACAGTATACAGGGTCCTGAACGATTCTTTATTAAGATGTCGGAATGCTGTTCTTAGGTTTGCTAGGCGCCCATATGCTGCAGCAGTTATTTGGTTGATGTGCGCCTCAGGAGATGTGCCTGGTGTTATACTCACCCCAAGATCTTTTTCCTTGATTGAGGTTTGCAGTCTCTGGCCCCCTAGACTGTACTCCGTCTACGGTCTTCTTTGTGTGTGTGTATGTGTGTATGTACTTACCCATTTGTACTCACCTATTTGTGGTTGCAGGTGTCGAGTCATAACTCCTGTCCCCGCCTCTTCACTGATTGCTACTAGGTCCTCTCTCTCCCTGCTCCATGAACATTATCAAACCTCGTCTTAAAACTATGTATGGTTCCTGCCTCCACTACATCATTTTCTAGGCTGTTCCACTTCCTGACAACTCTATGACTGAAGAAATACTTCCTAACATCCCTTTGACTCATAGGAGTCTTCAACTTCCAATTGTGACCCCTTATTTCTGTGTCCCCTCTCTGGAACATCTTGTCTCTGTACACCTTATCTATTCCTCGCAGTATTTTATATGTCGTTATCATGTCTCCCCTAACCCTCTTGTCCTCTAGTGTCGTCAGGCCGATTTCCCTTAACCTTTCTTCGTAGGACAATCCCCTTAGCTCTGGGACTAGTCTTCTTGCAAACCTTTGCACTTTCTCTAATTTTTTGACGTGCTTGACCAGGTGTGGGTTCCAAACTGGTGCTGCATACTCCAGTATGAGCCTGACGTATATGGTGTACAGATTCTTGAACGATTCCTTAGTGAGGTATTGGAACGCTATTCTTAGGTTTGCCAGCCGCCCGTATGCTGTAGCAGTTATCTGATTGATGTGTGCCTCAGGAGATGTGCTCGGTATTATACTCACCCCAAGATCTTTTTCCTTGAGTGAGGCTTGCAGTCTTTGGCCACCTAGACTATACTCTGTCTGCGGTCTTCTTTGCCCTTCCCCGATCTTCATGCCTCCACTACATCACTTCCAAAGCTATTCCACATCCTGACCACTCTGTGACTGATGAAATACTTCCTAACATCTCTGTGATTCATCTGAGTCTTCAACTTCCAACTGTGACCCCTTGTTGTTGTGTCCCATCTCTGGAACATTCTGTCTCTGTCCACCTTGTCAATTCCTCTCAGTATTTTATATGTCGTTATCATGTCCCCCCTATCTCTCCTGTCCTCCAGTGTCGTTAGGTCGATTTCCCTTAACCTCTCCTCGTAGGACATACCCCTTATCTCCGGGACTAGTCCTGTTGCAAACCTTTGCACTTTCTCTAATTTCTTTATGTGCTTGGCTAGGTGTGGGTTCCAAACTGGTGCAGCATACTCCAGTATGGGCCTAACATACACAGTATACAGGGTCCTGAACGATTCTTTATTAAGATGTCGGAATGCTGTTCTTAGGTTTGCTAGGCGCCCTTATGCTGCAGCAGTTATTTGGTTGATGTGCGCCTCAGGAGATGTGCCTAGTGTTACACTCACCCCAAAATATTTTTCCTTGAGTGAGGTTTGTAGTCTCTGGCCCCCCTAGACTGTACTCCGTCTGCGGTCTTATCTGCCCTTCCCCAATCTTCATGAGTTTGTACTTTGTGGGGTTGAACTCCAATAGCCAATTTCTGGACCAGTCCTGCAGCCTGTCCAGATCCCTTTGTAGTTCTGCCTGGTCCTCGTCCGATTGAATTCTTCTCATCAACTTCACATCATCTGTAAACAGGGACACTTCGGAGGCTATTCCTTCCGTCATGTCGTTCACAAATACCAGGGACAGCACCGGTCCTAGGACTGAACCCTGTGGAACCCCACTCGTCACAGGCGCCCACTCTGACACCTCGCCACGAACCATGACTCGCTGCTGTCTTCTTGACAGGTATTCCTTGATCCATTGGAGTGCCTTCCCTGTTATCCCTGCCTTGTCCTCCAGCTTTTGCACTAATCTCTTGTGTGGAACTGTGTCAAACGCCTTCTTACAGTCCAAGAAAATGCAATCTACCCACCCCTCTCTCTCTTGTCTTACTGCTGTCACCCTGTCATAGAACTCCAGTAGGATTGTGACACAGGATTTCTCGTCCCTGAAACCGTGTTGGCTGTCGTTGATAAGCTCATTCCTTTCTAGGTGTTAGACCACTCTTCTCCTGATAATCTTCTCCATGACTTTGCATACTATACATGTCAGTGACACTGGTCTGTAGTTAAGTGATTCATGTCTGTTTCCTTTTTTAAAAATTGGGACTACATTTGCTGTCTTCCATACCTCAGGTAATCTCCCTGTTTCGATAGATGTGTTGAATATTGTTGTTAGGGGTACACATAGCGCCTCTGCTCCCTCTCTCAGTACCCATGGAGAGATGTGATCCGGCCCCATCGCCTTTGAGGTATCTAGCTCACTCAGCATGTACCAGTACATGTACCAGTACGTGTACCAGCACATGTACCAGTACATGTACCAGTACATGTACCAGTACATGTACCAATATGTGTACCAGTGCATGTACCAGTACGTGTAATAATACATGTACCAGTGCATGTACCAGTGAATGTACCAGTACGTGCAATAATACGTGCACCAGTACATGTACCAGTACATGTTCCAATACATGTACCAGTACGTATACTGACTGGCTGGCTGGTTGGCTGGCTGGCTGGCTTGCTTACTGGTTGGCTGACTGACTGGTTAGCTGTCTTCCTGACTGGCTGGCTGACAGACTGAATGACTGGTTTGCTGGCTGGCTGAATGGCTGGCTGACTGGCTAACTGGCTGATTTTCTGAGTGACTGCTGGCTTTCTGACTGGCTGGCTGGCTGCTTTCTGACTGGGTGGATGTTTGTCAAGCTAACGGGCCTACTGGCTTGGTGGCTTTGATGGCTAATTGGCTGTTTGAGTGAGTGGATGGCTGGTTGGTTGGTTGGTTAATTGGCTGGCTGGTTTACTGCCCGGTTTCTTGGCTGGCTGGCTGGCTGGCTAGCTTCGTGGCTGGCTGACTGTTTTGCTACCTGCCTGGCTGGCTGCCTGGTTAACTGCCTGACTTCCTTCCTCACTGTCTTGCTGGCTAACTGACTGGGTAACTAGCTGACTGGCTGGCTGGCTTACTAACGGACTGACTGACTGGATGGTTGGCTGAATAACTAGCTAACTGGATCGCTGGTTGGCTACCTTACTGGCTGGCTGGCTATTAAAGGACTGACTGAATAATAATAATAATAATAATAATAATAATAATAATAATAATAATAATAATATCTTTATTTACTACAAGTACATGTACATGGTATACAGGTCTAGCTGACGTCAGTGACATACTACTATATAGAAAGTCCCTTGTTATGCTGAGCATTTCGGGTGAATTAGGTCAGTGTCCTAGGATGCGACTCACACCAGTCGACTAACACCCAGGTACCCATTTTACTGATGGGGAACATAGACAACAGGTGTAAAGAAACACGCCCAATGTTTCTGCCCTGGCTGGGAATCGAACCCAGGCCCTCGCCGTGTGAAGCGAGAGCTTTAGCCACCAGACCACCAGAGCCTGAATAACTAGCTAACTGACTGGCTGGCTGTGTAACTAACTGCTTTCCTTCCTTCTTCCTTGTCCTTCCCTGCCGTACCTGCACTGTCTTGCTCTGTCTTCTCTGTCTCTGCCGCAACAATGAAAATATTCACGTCCTGGCTGAAGCCTCGACCACACAAACTTGCGATTAAGCTGAGTTGGTTTATTATGTTGAGTTTATGACCAGACTGGACAGCCGTTCGTTCGATGCTGCGGATTTGGTCAACTTCATGGCTATTTTAATTGAACATCCCATTAAACGTACTTGTTGAGCCTTTGTCTGACCACAATTTTTTTGTCGGTTTTATTCGACATTCGCTTCATGGGGAAGGGGGTCAGTTTTATTGGACTTTTACCTCATTGTGATGTTCCAGTGACTGGAAGAAACAATTTGTCACAAGCCAAATACCAAAACATTTACTGCAGTATACATTATTGTTTAAAAAAAATACTTTACATTAGTTATAGAAAGATTTTTTTAAAGTAAAGCCGATGCTTTGAATGTGTAACAGAGAGGTGATGTCAATGATGACATGGCGGAGTAAAGCCGGAGATTACTTAGAATAATAATAATAATATATTTATTTACTATAAGTACATGTACAAGGTATACAGTCCTAGCTGATATCAATGACATACTACTATATAGAAAGTCCCTTGTTATGCAGAGCATTTCGGGCAAATTAGGTCAATTTTGTCCCAGGATGCGACCCACACCAGTCGACTAACACCCAGGTACCCATTTTACTGATGGGTAAACATGGACAGCAGGTGTCATATGGGAACACGTCCCTAATGTTCTCCAGCTGTACCAGAGGTGTGGAGGATGTGCTCCTACGATATAATGAACTTTGTAGCTTGCTACTTAGCTTATTGATGAATCCAAGAAGTCGCAGCCATCCCCGACTCCTTCACAGGGAAGACATCCATGGCCTCATTCTCCACTGGGCTGTAATATAAACATCAAGTGAGTATAATTATTGCCCCAAAGGAGCATATGCCCATATTTCAGTCTTTGATGGACTGAAAGGCGGTCTACTCACTTGTTTGGACTTAAAAGTCCACGCATAACCGCCGTCGATAGGTAAATTTTGATGCTCATGAAAAACAAGAACTGCGCAGTCCCCTGCCTGACAAGAACATAAAAACATACCTTGCTCGTGTAACTTTGAGCGATGGTGTTGGCTCCACCATATACGGCGGAAATGCTGTCTTGATTGTAGAATGCCACTGATGAGCCACCGTCTTGTTTCGATGGAGTTCACTTGCGATTGTCTCTACGTTTGTCTTGTTACAGTAATCAGAAGCTGCGCACACTTCTGAATATACCACGATTTTATTCACTAAACGCGCTGGAACAGAGTTCTTATCTTATTTCCCGACGTTAGTGGAGATTAAATTAGAATAACGGACGCGTACAACTAATGTCTTTGTTGAGTTACGTCGCCTCGCGTCGTATGACCCCTCCTTTCGGTGGCCAAATTCAATCTGATCCCTGTTGTAGCCTCGTGCCGCCTCGTGCAGCCACGTGGTGCCTCGTGGTGCCCAGCATGCTGTGATCAGCACAATTTCATCAATTGCTACACGCTGCTACAAGTGGTAATTCAAATGTTTGTGTTCCCTAAATTTCAATCACTGGAACACATGATTGTAATTTTCAAGTGTAGAAACTAATACAACAGTTTACTGTAATCTTCCTGTTACGGCAAAGAGTTACATTTATCTCAAATGTCTATTAAGTCACATACACTCGCTGCTACTTGGTCAGACCACGTGACACACTGTGGTCAGTACATCTGGAATGAGTTATTTTGTTTATGCACCCAGACTCGCCTCGTCTGGCCCCTTCCTAAGGGTGGAAAGGGTGAGGGCCCTTAACAAGGGTAGTAAGGGCGCATACCCCCCTCCTTTGGAGAATTTTCTCCACAAGAGGAGAGTCGAACTCCGGACCTCAGTGTATGAGCTGAGTGCGCTAGCGATCGAGCTACGGGACACCAAACTCCTGCCCAGACCACTTTGCCCAACTCCCTCTCCAGAGGTGACGAGAGGATTCATCCGTAAATCAGACTTCAGGATTCAGCATCGTAGAATGTTTACCATCAGCTTAGACATAGACTGTTGTGCTTAATAAATACTGCACTGAACTGCCCCTCGGTGTAAGGGAAGGGGAGCGGAGGAGTGTATTAATGACACTGGAAGATCTTGATCCACAAAATTAGGACTAACCTCTAATTCATTGGATCAAATACGGTTCTCTCACAATTTCCAGGCGTTAAATCACCATTTCATGTTTTGTTTCTCTGTGAATAAAATAATATTAATATGGACTCTACAGGATTTATTGTAATATAACATCACTCAGTTTGAAATACATCACCCATCGCAAAATCTTCCACCTACAACCACGACCCCAGAAGGAACTACAACGACGACCCCAGAAGGAACTACAACGACGACCCCAGAAGGAACTACAACCGCAACCCCAGAAGAAACTACAACCACGATCCCAGTTTGTTTTACTGTGTAAATTTGCAATTTAAAATACTGTAAAATATTTATTTTTTCATGTGATGTATTTAAACCATCATATATTATTTGTTGGGAAGTCTTGAGTAATGAATAATTCAAGCAAAACAATCTTAGAAGCCACAGTGAAAGTGTGGACAGACAGCGGAGTTTTTCGAAAGAAAAGAACAAAATCCGAAACTGCAGAAACAGGCTGGTCCTGCCAACAGCTGTTCACTCGGTGTGGCGAGCAACACTTGCTTCATACCTCGTAGCTTAGAGGATTACGAGTGAGAAGCCACAAAATCTGTGGAATTGGTCAAGCCAGCAGCTATCGAGATGGTGCAGACAGTTTGTGCAAGTGAAACAGTAAAGAAAATTGAACCGATACCTCAGTCAAATGACGCAATTAGTCGACGAATTAACACGTCGTGTGATGCCCAACTTAGGGCTTACGTACGGTATCAAGGTCCAGAAGATATGTAAGAGAAATGTCTGTTCTGCCGGCCATTACATACTATCACAACTGTAGAAGATATTTTCAATATTGTAGACTCATTCATCTATCAAGAGCTTCAGTGGAATCAGTGTTTTAGTATCTGTTGTGATGGTGCACCAACAATGTCAGGAGCACATCAGGGTTTCATTACTAGAATGAAAGAGGAAAATCGGCGCCTGCTGACTGTTGACTGTCTTCTTCACCGTGGAAATGTTGCTTCTCAGAGGCTGTCACGTGTGTTCCAGAATGTGTTCCAACAATTGCTTGAAATGAGAAACGAAACTTAAATATTTTTAGTTGAAAAGAATCATCCATTAACCCAAAAATTCTCAGATTCAAAATGAATGATGAAAGTGACTTGTCGATATTTTTTTTATTTTTGGTTAAGATTAACGCCTTGAACATTTCAGTGCCAGGTTGTGATCACATATTGATTGGGTTGGCAAAGAAACTAACAATATTCAAGGGAAAAATTGAAGTTGGAAAGAGTACATCAAGTCCATCCTTGAGTGCACTTCTGGAGGACGAAATATTTTCACTCATCCAGGTGCAAAGCATCGTAGTGGAACATATTTCCAGGTTGATCTATGGCGGGGGGTTGATATCTATATACACGAGAATGTGTTGAAATACATCTGGGTAAGAAGTCCCTTCAACACTGAACCTGAGGACCTACATGACGATACTTCCAACATGAGCGAACAGGAGCAGCTCATCCAGATTCAGAATGACTTCAAAAATCAAAAAGAATCACTGGGTTCATTCTGGAACAAAGTTTACGATGGTGAAGCTCTGAAAGTATTCCTTTCCCTTTATTACAACTTTCCTGTGTGAGGCAGGATTTTCAGTGCTCACGTTCACAAGGACAAAGTACTAAAACCGTCTACAACCAAAGCATGATATACAGTAGTGTGCAAATTAATTGGGACAGGAGTATCAGCAAAGTCAACTGTTGGTTGAATTCTGAAGAGAACTGATGACGCTGGTGATTGTGGAGCGCTGCGTCAAGGAAGATGTGGAAGAAAACACAAGACAACACCTCACAATGACAAGGTTATCATATAAAAACCCTTCCTCTGTCTCTGTGTGTTAGTGTGACTTTGTTAATGGTCCAAGTCGGGCCGAAACGTCGTCGTAAGCTCCTCTCTTTTATATGTGCGGGTTGTGTGTGTATTATCATATAAAATATTGTGAAGGATCCCATGAAAACCAGCAAAGATCTACAGAGAGATTTGTCTTCAGCTTGCCCAAATGTTGATTCTTTAACTTTTCAACGAAGATTCCTTGAAGTTGCCAGAACTGCCAGAAAGCCAATAAACAATGAAGAAATGAAGAAAAAATGGCTGTAGTGGGCACTCGATCATAAAGAAGAGACAACATATGAATGAAGAAAAGTTATTTTTTCAGATGAAGTGCATTTTGAATTACTTGGATACAGATCAATGGTAGTGAGCCTTACCAAAGCTGAAACTCTTCAGAATGGACACATTCAACAAGTGCCAAAACACCCACCTATGAAGATGTTTCGAGGTAGTTTTACTGTTAAAGGCTCTGGACGGCTTGTTATTATTGAGGGAATGAACAGTGATAAATACAAGGTGTGTCATGCCCCCCGACCAGCGAACCAGATGCTAAGAGTTTAACGAGTACAGGCCCCATTGTTCTACCAGTACCTTTATTCAATCAGCTAATCACAAGGAAGTCTGAAGTGATGTGGTACATTTGTGAAGCAGCTTTGGCAGACTTACCTTCACAGCTGGTCACTACTGTTCTCACAGTGTCTTATACTTGCATTTGCCTCTTTGTACATAGCTGTAAATACTATACACAAGCTATATATAGTGAAAGTACTAGCTTGTTTTGCTGAAGGAAATACAATCATTTACTCTGCTGCCTTTTTGATCATTCCTAAGTGTTACAGCCAGGTATGCAGGCCAATAGTCTACACCTATCTTCGTAATATGGGGTGCCTGTCCTGAAGTTTATGTCTCCGAATTGTCTCTCCGAGCCTACCTTCAATACTTCGTTACAACCTGCAAGTCGTTCTGTGTTATTGCTCCGTGTTGCGTTGAGTGTATTGCAGTCAGCGTTTTGTTGTAGTGGGTTATGCCACCGACACATGTTAGGATATTGGTGACTGATTATACCCTGCAAAACTTGACCAGACTATCTCGACAGTTCTACTGGCAAATTGCTCGTTCTATTGGTATAGAGTATCAAAGAACTCTTACTGCTGCACAGCTTCGTGAGTGTATACGCAACAAATTAAAGTTTGACTTGAGTAACATGGCGTTCCAAACTGAGATTTCTGCTGTACATGAATAGTATATAATACCGACAAGATGAAAATTAGACACATGTGCAACATGTGGGTATCTTTATTGTAGACGTTTCGCCCTCCAGTGGCTTTATCAATACAGATTCTAAGACATAACTTGACGTCTATATAAGCGCCAGCCTCCTTGTCTGTGCTCCAGAATCTCCACAACTACGGTGCTCTTCACACAACTCCAAGGCCGAGAGACTGATTACCTCATCTTTTGTATATGTTCTACTGTCTTCAAGTTATGTCCTAGAATTTGTATTGATAAAGCCACTGGATGGCCAAACGTCTACAATAAAGATACCCAGATGTTGCACATGTGTCTAATTTTCATGAGGTTTCTGCTGCTACGAGAGCTATTCACCTCCAATACCCGCTGCGGTACCTTCGTAATGCAGAAGGACAAACTCCTGAGCAAACGAACCAACATCCATTTGGGAAACAGGTGATGACTCGGAGTTCTCTTGGGGGGGAAAGAGTCAGCTTCGTTAGCATTCTAGTTAGCTTAACTCATTCTTGAGAATACCAAGGAGGAATGTGCATTTTCTGAAGAGGAATTTGATAGAGAGGAGAGGAGACAGTTTTGACGTACTGTGAAGGACAATTTCAGTATTCAGAAATCGATGTCGCTAGTACCTCGATTTTCTGATTCTGAGCCTTAACAATTTCTCGAGTCTTTCGAAAATCAGGCTCAAAGTTTGCGATGGCCATTCGAGCATTGAGCGGCACTCACTCATACAGCATTATATGGCAAAGAGCGGGAATTTACAGCAGCTTTGAGTAATGGAGATTTCGCTAATTATGACGTTGTAAAAGCAACTGTACTCGGTGCATATCATTGCATTCCCGCCAAATATAGGTAAGAATTTAAACTGAGCAAGCGTCAGTTGGGTCAGTACCATGTGGACTTTGTTCATGCACAATCTAAACCGTTTACCAAGTGGTACAAACCCACTGCTGTCACTAATTTCAGTGGGCTAGTGCAAATGGTTCTCCTCAATAATCTTCTTGAGTCAGTTGGACAAGAGATTTGGGTGTTTTTAGAAGACCAGCGAGTAGCAACTGCGTTGGAGGCTGCTAGACTTGCTGACACATTTGAGGCCAACCACTCTTTGCCCAAGCGGTCCTTTAACTTTTCTTTCCAGCAGCCTGGTATGGTCACAGACCGTCGTAGATGGACGACCTCTGAGTAGATTACAAAGGCTGGAGCTGAAAAGCAACGCTTACCTCATAGTCAGCATGGGCAAGCGACAAGAATCCTGAACCCATCACCAGTTACTACTGCCATAAGCCTGGTGACATAAAGGCTACTTTCCCAAAGCTAGGTAAAGCTGCTACTAGTGGTAAGTTAACTGAACTGCTACCATTAGGAAAAATAGCTGTACTTCCCGCTGAATAAAATCAGCAGGAAATAGATACCTGTATGGCATCCATTTATAGTCTAAGTCAAATATTTAAGGAGCATGAAAGTCCCATTGAAGTATCCACCTTAAATGATACCAGGGCTTATTGCTCTCTATTACAAGAGTGAGTACTTCCAACTTCTGAGGAGACCTCATTAAACTCCTCAGTGTTGTTAGAAGACTATGGGGGAGCAATGTTTTCCGTTTCTTTGCATAAAATTTAAAAAAAAAATCAGTATTATACTGGGTATTTAACCGTAAGTGTGTCTAGGATATTCTCCATGAAAGATGATGTATTACTGTTTGGCAATAATGTTCTAAATTCCAGATGTTGTCCCAAACTCATTGTAGCCTCTTCTTCGATGTTGGCCATAACTCTGGTAATGTCCAAAGGAATGTCCAAATGCTGACTTATCCTTGGAGGACCGTGATCTAGGGCTTGACAATTTATTTTACAAGGAAAACTGGGTCTTCTAAATCTAGTGAAAAGTCCCTGATCAAGCCTTCCTATTCCGGAGTCACAGGATTACCAGACGTTTCTGTTTCCACGCTCGAGGGACTGTCCTTTCAAGAAGAGCAACAAAGGGATCCTTTTTTAGCGTCCACTCTTGAAGCTGCCATGGGTGAATCCAGATCACGCAGTTTCCAGATTTGTTCAGATACTGGTAAGGAGATAGGGAAAAGTTTACTACCAGACAAATTGGTAGTCTCAAAGAACTTTAGAACTCAGGTTCCGAAAATAACTCACAATTCTTCCTTAGGAGGACATTTGGATGTCACTAAAACTCTATATGATCTTAAAACATTTTTATTGGCCCGGTATAAAACGAGATGTGCGAAATTACGTCCATTCATGTTGTGTTAGCACATGGATAAGCCCAGGCACTATATTACACCGGCACCACTTCTTCCCATACCCGCTGATAGAGAACCATTTGCAGACCTAATTATCAACTGTGTGGGACCATTACCAAAGGCCAAATAATGTAACTAATATCTGTATAGCATTCTTCACAAAACTACTAGGTATCCTGAGGCAGTACCCATGCATAATATCAACACTAATGCCATTCTTAAAACCCTCATTAAATTTATTTCTCAATCTGTCCAGAGTGACCAGGACACTAATTTTACATCAGAATCATTCAGAGAAGCTTTAACTAAACTGGAATTTATCAAAAACATTTGACACATTTGAGGCCAACCACTCTTTGCCCAAGCTGTCCTCAGTCCCAAGGCTCCTTGAAAAGGTTTCATGTAATGCATGTATTTTCCTACAGACTGGGATGATTCGCTTCCTCTGTTGCTGTTCACAATGCAAGAAACTGTGCAGGAATCAAATGGGTACAGTCCTTTTGAGCTGATTTTTGGGCATAATGTGAGAGGCCCCGTACACGTGCTCAAGGAAGGATGGATGGGAGAAGACGACTGCAAAACTGTCTACGATCGTTCATCAAGATTACTTGTGGTTCGTAAGCTGGCTAAGGTCAACTTAAAATCCGCTCAAAACAACATGAAACAGAGGTATGAACCTGTGCCTGGTCACACCTTGAAAGCAAATTTATGGGACAGACGCAGATAATAAAAGGAGAATTCTGATTTAAACTACGTGGTAGAACCTCTTGATAAACCAATGCGGGTAAAGTTTACCACATTAATCAAATTAAACTATTCTTTGAACCATCTAAAGTCCCAGTAATGACTTTGTCCTCTGTTCCTGACCCAGTTGACGACCACGATTCCCTGTACACAATTCCGGAGGTTTAAATCAGGGTTCCTAACTCAACAATCCTCCAGGATCCTCGTCCCATGATGTCGGGACTTGCAGAAGACCAACTAGTAACACTAACTATCCTTCTGTAAACCTATCCCGACATATTTTAAGATATTCTTAAAAAGTGCAACTTGGGTTATCGCAATGTGAACGTAGGAACTGCTAGACCTATTAAACTCTCTCCCTACAGAGCTAATCCTGAAAAACAGAGGCTACTTCATCATGAAGTTATATTTCTGTTAGAACATGATTGGTGGAGGAATCGTCTAGCCCGTGGGCTTCACCGTTCGTCCAGCCCGGGGGCTTCACCGTTCGTCCAGCCCGGGGGCTTCACCGTTCCTCCAGCCCGTGAGCTTCACCGTTCGTCCAGCCCGGGGGCTTTACCGTTCGTCCAGCCCGGGGGCTTCACCGTTCGTCCACCCCGGAGGCTTCACCGTTCGTCCAGCCCCAGGGCTTCACCGTGCATTCTTATTAAAAGCCTAATGGAGGATTCGGGATGTGTACTGACTACTCTAAGGTGAATGAGGTCACAGTACCGGATGCTCACCATCTTGCACGTCTGGACAATATAGTGGACTTTGTGGGTAAACATCTAAATTGGCCTGGAAACTCTTCTGACTTCAGCCCAACTGAGAATCTATGGGCAATAACCAAACACAGGATCGGGAAACAGGATTGTTCAACTGTGGAGAAGCTAATTGCTGCTGTTATTAGGACCTGGTGCCATGACGAAGAACCAGATAAAATGTGTTCAACATTGGTCAATTCTACGCCATAGCGCGTAGCAATGCTTATAAAAGCAGAAGACAGTCATATCTCTTATTAAATCAATTATCTGTCATATTACTGTTGTGTATTTTTTAAATAAACATTAATTTTCCAAATAAATGTCTTATTTCATTACTGTCCCAAGTAATATGCAAACTACTGTAAGATGCAGACTGTAATCTAAATCATCCGGTTCTGAGGAGCTGGTTATAACCTTGCATTGCCAGGGATCCCATGCAGTGCCAGGGATCCCATTCAGTGCCAGGGATCCTATTAATTACTGACACATCTCCGACGACACTCCAGTCTACCTACTGATAGGCGCTATAGTTCTTATGGATATACATTATTACTTCTGTTTATTAATAATATTAAATAAAATATTAGAAGTACAGTATGTACTATATAATAATCAGGGGCTGCCTTAAACATTTTATAAATTTTAAAACAACAGTTTGTAAACATGTAAGGAAATTTAAACCATATAAATACTGAGTTATTATTTTAATGATCATTACACGCACTGCCACACCCATCACGCACACGCACTGCCACACCCATCACGCACACGCACTGCCACACCCATCACGCACACGCACTGCCACACCCATCACGCACACGCACTGCCACACCCATCACGCACACGCACTGCCACACCCATCACGCACACGCACTGCCACACCCATCACGCACACGCACTGCCACACCCATCACGCACACGCACTGCCATACCCATCACGCACACGCACTGCCACACCCATCACGCACACGCACTGCCACACCCATCACGCACACGCACTGCCACACCCATCACGCACACGCACTGCCACACCCATCACGTACACGCACTGCCACACCCATCACGCACACGCACTGCCACACCCATCACGCACACGCACTGCCACACCCATCACGCACACGCACTGCCACACCCATCACGCACACGCACTGCCACACCCATCACGCACACGCACTGCCACACCCATCACGTACACGCACTGCCACACCCATCACGCACACGCACTGCCACACCCATCACGCACACGCACTGCCACACCCATCACGTGTCGTGTGGGTCTTGGGAGAGATATATAGGAGGTCAAAGATACTCCTTGTTGGATGGTTACGGTATATTTACAGTAAGTGAAGAAGAGTCCAGCACACCGTCTGTCTCGCCTGTAGGTCTAACGTTAGTGAGGGAGTCTGCCTATGATAGGCTGTGCACATGCGCTGAGCCTCTGACGTCAGCGGGTACCGTGACGTCACACGCAAAGGGACCAGCTGTATAAAGATATACCACACAAGTGTATATATATATACTGACACGACAGCTCGGCCATGTTATCGTATGACGTCTCGGCATACTATACAACTCTATAGGCTGAACAGACAGGTGGTACTGGGTGAATCTATACAATAGCAAACACATTATAACTTTGAACTGATCAAGATTAATCTTACTCTCGCACTTCTTTAGTTAATGGTACTTAAGAGAAATTTTAATGGATCTAGATATAATGGATTATATATAAAACAATTGCAAATTTGATCGATCAATCTATATTCATGCACTCAGCGGGTTCTGAGGAAGAATAAATATATTTACAAGGAAGAAGTTTTAACAGAAAAGAGAGACTCGGCTAGCACGGTCAACTGTTAAAGCTCAGAACTCGCAGGGAACATGAACACACAAAAAAATTCTAGATAATGAACACTTAGTAACAAAACACACAGTCGACAATTTCTCTTAACTCAATCATCTAATTGTACAGTCTATTTACATTTAACCCCAACTCTGCTAGGGTAAGGTTTACATATACAGAATGGTTATCATCTCTGGGTGGATCAAACTCTGTTACAGTAGGTAACTCAACTTCTGATTGAGGAGGATCTACACTGATATCAACAAATGATACTTGGGGGTTTCTCAACACTTGTCGTGTACGCAAGGAGTAACGACAATCAGGTTGTCCCTCTGACTCACTACTAGAAGTTGAATGTACTGGGTCAGACGGATTATCATTGTCAGTCACAACAGTCTCGTCGTCAGGGGCTTCGTCTTCGTCACATACTAACTTCATATGATCTAGATGCGATTCTTTACACCTACCCGTACTAAGTTCTCTAACTTTATACTTATTGCCCTTGATATATTCAACTACTCGATACGGGCCAACAAACTTTTGGTCTAATTTAGGCATTGCTGAAGTTTTGTTAAAGTTGAACAACATGACTCTGGACCCTACTTGAACTTTAGTCGGTTTGGCTTTAGTATTAGTTACTCTAGTAAATTCTGCTGTTGACTTATGAAGTGTTTCACGGATTCTTCTGAAAACACCCTGAGCTTGGCTGGTACGAGTTGCTATGAAATCATCAGGGTTATACGACGGTTTTGGATTAGAATATAACAACTCGTAAGGCAAACGCTTGTCAACA
>WNWK01030895.1:0-23130 GCA_009830355.1 Cherax destructor
AATAAGCGCACACCTAGAAGTAAAGGGTAAAAATGTGTTTTTTCCCTTTTGTCCAATTCCTTTTTTGGGAACTCCTTTTGATCCTCAAGCCATTAACACAGTCTAGCTTATCACTAGCTGTCTAATTTCTGAAAAAGGGTGTTCCCCAAAAGGGAAAAAATGCAAGACACAAAAGGTAAGGGATATTTTCAAGCGAAGTCTTTTTTCAAAATATCGTCGTAATGCAGCCAGAATCCCCGGGATGGAGTCACTATGCATCCTGGAAATAGGAAGCTGATAGATGGAGTTTGTTTGAGTGCTACAATCGCCGGCCCCCCAAGATACCCCGAGCCACAAGGAGGTGGTGCTGTCTTTCTAGAGGCCCCGGGAGACAACCAGGGGTCTGAACAACAAATTTTAAAATGGAGCCCGTGACCCTTAAAAGGGGGGCGGGTCTACTTAACGTACTGAAGGAGTTGGGGACAAATTTGTCATTGACCCCAGATCACAAAGTGCCCAGTTTTCTTTTCAAAAACTCGGTGTTATCCGAGAAATGCTTGAATATGGATATCTGGGGGGATGATGAATAATATGTATGTATGCATGTATACATGTATGTATGTATGAATGTATTTAAGATGAATTCGTGAGATGTTTCCCCCCTGCACCCATTGCTTCAAAACGTATATGTCTTCAGTCATAACTCAATTACTTGACCACCTACAGGAGATCATAAAAAAGGGTTTCCTTCAGGAATCGAAAGATCTCAAGCTCTTTTTTTAAACCCCCTACACACACAAAAATAAAAAAAAAAAAAAAAAAAAAATTTTAAAAAAAAATTTTTTAGGAAATTTTTTTTAAATAGCAACGCCACCTCCCAAAGAAAAGTAAAAATTTGTGTATGCAAAATTTTCCCCAAAATCTTTTCTAACCAACCCAAAAATATATTTTTGTGTTAATATTAATTTAGTAAAAAAAAACAAATAAATTTTTTTTTGTTATTTTCAAAGTTTTTTAAAAAATTATTCATACAAAATTTTACTTGTTTTAGGAAAAGGATTTTTTATTTGCAAAAAGCAAATTTTACCTAACGGCAGACATATATAAAAAAATAATATAAATATTATATATATATATATATATATATATATATATATATATATATATATATATATATATATATAATCAGTAAGTTATACAGGCTGTGAATAACTAGATAAAATATGAAGGAAGTAATTAATAAAAAGAAAAATGAATAAATGGGTAAAAAAAATGTAATGAACAAATTTATATCAGGTTGAAAAATTCAGAACGCAATTTTAAAAAAAGAATATGATGAGAATGGAGGCTAATATGAGCAAATAGAGGGAAAAATAAAAAGGCTACACAAAAAGTCTCACATTAACAGTTCACCCGTCCATTGCAGCTGTAGCTTACCCGAGGACACTATAAATGTTCTCCTGTCAGGGTCGGGGAGGAGGAAGGGAGGGGGGAGGGAGGCAGGGTAGACTGGGGAGGGAAGGATGGGGGGAGGGAGGCAGGGAGATGGGGAGGGGAGGAGGGGGGAGGCGGGGTAGACTGGGGAGGGGATGGAGGGTGATTTTGGGGAGGGATGGATAAAGGGGAGGAGGGTGGACTGGGAAGGGAAGGGGTGGATTTGGGAGGGAAGGATGAAGGGAGGGGGGGGAACGGGGGGAGGGATGGATAAAGGGGAGGTAGTGTGGACTGGAGATGGATGGATGAAGGGAGAGAGGGGGGGGGACGGGTGAGGGGAAGGAGGGTGGACTTGGGAGGGAAGGATGGAGGGAGGAAAAGGCAGGGGGGGATGACTGGAGAGAAGAGAGGGGGGGGGAAATGAGGGAGGACAAGGCTAGGCAGAGGGAATGCCAGGACTGTAAAAATATCCGGGAGCGTGTCTGTCTTTAAAGGCCGCCCACTGTGCTGATTTACCAGCACTCGCCCCCCACTCTCTCTGCTGTTTTACCAACACTCGTTCCCACTCTCCCTCGGGGCTGTTTTCCCCAACCCCTCGTTCCCATTCTGCTCGGGAAATTTACCAGCACTGCCCCACTCTGTTTGCTGATTTACCAGCACTCGTTCCCACTCTGCTCTCTGATTTACCAGCACTCTTTCCCCACTCTGTCTGCTGTTTTACCAACACTCGTTCCCACTCTGCTCTGCTGATTTACCAGCACTCGTTCCCATTCTGCTCTGCTGATTTACCAGCACCCCGTTCCCACTCTGCTCTGCTGATTTACCAGCCTCTTTCCCCCTCTGCTCTGGGGTTTACCAGCACTCGTTCCCACTCTGCTCTGCGGGGTTTTTTACCAGCACTCGTTCCCACTCTGCTCTCCCGGATTTACCAGCACTCTTTCCCCACTCTGCTCTGCTGTTTAAAAAAGCACTCGTTCACACTCTGCTCTGTTGATTTACTAGCACTGTTCCCACTCGGGCTCTGCTGATTTACCACCTCGTTCCCACTCTGCTCTGCTGTTTTTACCAACACTCGTTCCCACTCTGCTCTGCTGTTTTACCAGCACTCGTTCCCACTCTGCTCTGCTGATTTCCCACCGTTCCCACTTCTCGGGGTTGATTTGCACCGTTCCCCTCTGCTCTGCTGTTTTACTCACTCGTTCCCACTCTGCTCTGCTGATTTACCAGCACTCGTTCCCACCCCCTGTTTCTGCTAAATTACCGGCACTCGTTCCCCTCTGATCTGCTGATTTACCAGCACTCGTTCCCACTCGGGCTCTGCTGTTTTTACCAGCACTCGTTCCCACTCTGCTCTGCTGATTTACCAGCACTCTTTCCCCACTGTGCTCGGGTTGATTTACCAGCACTCGTTCCCACTCTGCTCTGCTGATTTACCAGCACTCGTTCCCACTCTGCTCTGCTGATTTACCAGCACTCGTCGCACTCGGGCTGTGTTTTGATTTACCAGCACTTGTCCCCCTTCTGTGCTCATTTACCAGCACTCGTCCCACTCTTCTGTGCTGATTTATAACACTCGCCCCACTCTGCTTAAATTTACCAGCACTTGTCCCACTCTTCTGTGCTCATTTACCAACACTCGTCCCACTCTTCTGTGCTCATTTACCAGCACTCGTCCCACTCTGCTGTGCTGATTTACCAGCCTCGTCCCACTCTGCTGTGCTGATTTACCAGCACTCGTTCCCACTCTGGCAAAACCCTTTGACTACTTCTCTGATTCAGTTTTTTTTTTGATGGAAATGGGAGGGAGAAAATTGGAAGGTGGGGGAAAAGAAATGGAAGGGAGGGGGGGAGGGAATGATGGGATGGAAAGGGAAGGAAACAAAGTAGCAACACAGAAGAAAAAAAGAAACGAAGGACCCAACAGCAAATCTCTCTCTCTCTCTCTCTCACACAACACACACACACACACACACACACACACACACACACACACACCCCCTCACACTTTAGATCCTGAAACTAAAGCAGAATGGGGCAAATTTTTCCCCTCTGTCAGGTATATTCCTAAAAACGTCAGTGTAGGCTCTGTAACAAAAGTGTTCCCCTCAGTGTTATTTTGTAACACATAATATTATCTCGGTGTTGGTTTTGTAACTTACTTAATATTACCTCAGTGTTGATTCTGTGACTCACAAAATATTACCTCAGTGTTGGCTCTATAACTTACATATTATCTCAGTTTTGGGCCCTGTAACAAAATTAATATTACCTCTGTGTTGGCTCTGTTTTTTGGGAAAATATTACATCTGTGTTGCTTTCTGCAAGCTACGAAAATTTACGTCAGTGTTAACTTTCGTAGCCTTCTCAATGTTATGTCAGTGTTGGCTCTTTTAACCTGCAGTGTATTACGCCCATCGCTGGTTCTCGTAACCTACAAAATATTCACCCCGCACTCTAGAATGCAAAAAATTACACCAGCATGGCACTGCAACCTACAAAATACATGCTGTATATCAAATCCGGGTGAATCTTTAAACGTACAACATTTGCTGCCCAAAATTTAAAAAAAACATTGGGTGATTTTTTTTTCCCCCGGGTGTGAGGGAAAGGTTAGTTAAAAAAGGCGGTTCCGGTGGAGCCCCGGGGGGCATGTTATTGTGTTTTTTCTCGCACCTGCCTTGTGGCGCCGGAAACACCTGTTTAAAGATTTCCTGCGGAAATGTCCGCAGGGTGCCGTTTTAATAATAATAAAAAAAATAATAATTATAATAAAATAATAATAGTAATAACAATATTAAAATACAAAAAAAAAAATAATAATAATAATAATAATAATAATAATAATAATAATAATAATAATAATAATAATAATAATAATAATAATAATAATAATAATAATAATAATAATAATAATAATAACAATAATAACAAAAAAAATAATAATAATAATAATATCAATTATAATAACAAAATATCATAATTAAAGTAATTTTAAAACATTAAATTGGCGTTGTGAAAGATCTTCCAATGTTCGACAAATCCGGTAAAAACCTGCGGGGAATGGCGACCAACTTCCTTTTTTAATGATATATGCAGTCTTTTAGACTGCATCCACCCCGCTTCGGGCTAGATGAATGGACGAGCATTTGATGAGAATTCAACCCAGTAATGGCCAGTATTTTTTTTTTTTTGCGGTAATAAGATACTTAAATTTTCTTGAAATTCCATTATCAAATTGCATTGTGTAGATTAACAGCATGGATCACTTTTTCAGAGAGACGATATAATGCTTTCGCCGATCGCTCGGTAGCTGAGCACTCAGCTCACACACTCAGGTCCGCAGATCGAATCCCCGGTACGGCTGGAAAACATTAGACGTGTTCCTTAAGACACCTGCTGTCCATGTTCCCCCATCGAAATGGGTACCTGAGTGTTAGTCGACTGGTGGGGTCGCATCCTGGGAAAAAACTGACCTAATTTGACCGAAATGCTCTGCATAACAAGCGGCTTTCTATATCATTGATGTCACCTAGGCCTGTATACCTTGTATATGTACTTGTAGAAATACAGATATTATTATTATTTTCATTATTATTATATCGTGCAGGATAACCTAGCCACAATGACGGCACAACTGAACCTACTTACTAGCATCCACGGGAAGAAAGGGACTTTCCAAGACAATTTTAACAGAAAAAGACTTTATTATAAGACGTTTTACCCACAGTGGGTTTTATCGTTTATCATGAGGTGAAGCATAATATAAAAAGTTTTCCATGCTAAAACTGTCTCTGAAATTGCTACTTGCCACCCCCCAATATTGCCTACCCATAAGAAGTAAATAGGAAACCTTTCAGTGTTGCAGCGAAGTGAAAGGAGGCTCTGGGAGGGCCTTTAAAAATCAACATCATTATTATTTACGAGATGAGAGGAAATAAATGGTCAATGGAGCTATTATATTATCGAGTGATCACGGCGTTTAAAAGGCCGATAGATAGCCTCAAAACCAGTGTCATTATTATTCTCCTGCAGACCGTATTCTGAGTGCCACCGTGACCTCCAGATGCATTCGGCGTCATCTGGACTCAGACAACATGATATGTAAACATCCCTGTGGCTGGACAGATCACTGTCTTTTTCTCTAGCGAATGACAAACAGCAGACAAACTCGGAATAAAAAAAAAAAAGACGTAGAAGAACCAGATTGTTTACTAGACGATGTTACGTTCTAGATAGAGCTTTATTTAAGACATAACGTCTAATCTACTGCCATTTCTACTGGTCTGGAAAACGCTTTGATACCTTACCTTGGGAGTTGAATCGTATCCCTTGATCACCGATCATTTCGACAGGCAATGGCTGTGTATTTGATTCTCTGGTTTATATGCATTATTTAATTGGAAACTTGATCCAGTTGCCTCGAGGATTAATCCATTTCATGCTCTCATCCTATGTTAATTGCTGCATTTACAGGTGCTCCACCTTTTATTAATCTTTACAAGAGCGTTTATAAATTGATTCAGTAATTCCTAACTTGCAGCTTTGCTGGATCCCAATATCATACTGCCCACTCAAGTGAAGAAAATATTCTCGATGCTGAAAAATTTTTTTTGCGACAATTTTTCGTTCTATGTGGATGAAGATATGAACTAAATGAACAAATGACGATGCCAAAAAACAGCAAAAAAAGAAATATAAATAATATATATATATATATATATATATATATATATATATATATATATATATATATATATATATATTTTTTCCCCATTTGGTAAAACTTGGATTTTGGCTTAAAAAGAAGGCTACCTTCCATATAAGACAAGTGAAAAAATTTTTGTATACAATAATTTCGCCAAAATCATTGGAAAATATCGAAAAAAATATATTTCATTGGTTTGTTTTTTTTAAATTAATGTTAACGATCAAAATATATTTAGTTGGGTTAGGTAAAAAATTGCGCTTTTTGTAATAAGGTTAGGTAGGTTTTAAAGTTTCTTGGTACAAAATTATAAATTTTACATCAACATAAATGAAAAAAAAATCTTTAAAAGTATAAGAGAAATTTTTAGAAAGGACTTAATTTTAGATGAGTTCTTTTAATTGACCAGTTTTACCTAATCGGCACGACAAAAAAATATATATATATATATATATATATATATATATATATATATATATATATATATATATATATATATATATATATATATATTTTGGGCCCATTAGGGAAAACTTTGGGTTTTTTTTAAAAAAAGCTCTTATTGCCAAAATGACAAGGAAAATTTGTGTATGCAATTTTGTAAAAAACATTCTGAAACAACGAAAAAAAAAATATTTCATTGTGTTTTTTTATTATTAAATTAATGTTAACGTATCAAAATATATTTAGTTGGTTTAGGGTAAAATTAAAATTTCGCTTGTTATAATAAGGTTAGGGAGGTTTTCAAAGATTTTTTTGGTAAAAATTATAAATTTTACATTAACATAAATGAAAAAAAATATCTTTAAACGTATAAAGAAAATTTTAGAAAGGACCGTATTTTAATTTAGTTCTTGCTAATTGGCCAGTTTTATATTCGGCAGTCGTTACCTTTTCGGCTAGTCGTTGTTCAATGATCTGAACCTCAATGCCAGTCGTTGTTCAGTGAACTGAAGCCTCAATGCCAGCGTTGTTCAGGAACTGAAGCCTCAAAATCGTTGTTCAGCGAACTGAAGTCTCAATGCCAGTCGTTGTTCAGCGAACTGAAGCCTCAAAAACCAGTCGTTGTTCAGCGAAAGAAGCCTCAATGCCAGTCGTTGTTCGGGAACTGAAGCCTCAAAACCCGCGGGTTTAGTGAACTGAAACCCCGGTCGTTGTTCAGTTAACTGGCCCCAAAACCGTCTTTTTTCAGTGAACTGAAGCCTAAAGTCAGTCTTTGTTCAGTGAACTGAAGCCTCGTCAGTCGTTGTTCAGTGAACTGAAGCCCAAGTCAGTCGTTGATAGTGAACTGAAGCCTCGTGCCAGTCGTTTTTTAGCGAACTGGCCCCAAGCCATCGTTGAAAGTGAACTGAAGCCTCAGTGCCAGTCGTTGTTCAGTGAACTGAAGCCTCAATGTCGCGTTGTATATTTTGGCCCCAATGCCAGTCGTTGTTCAGTGAACTGAAGCCTCAATGTCAGTCGTTGTATAGTGAACGAAGCCTCAGGATGTTGTTCAGTGAACTGAAGCCTCAAGTCAGTCGTTGTATAGTGAACTGAAGCCCCAATGCCAGTCGTTGTTCAGTGAACTGAAGCCTCAATGTCATCGGGTTCAGTGAACTGAAGCCTCAATGTCAGTCGTTGTTCAGTGAACTGAAATTTTTTTGCTTGTCCTTGTTCATTGACGCTATGAAATGCATTGAACTGGGGACACAACGTCAGTCCTTATTAATAATAACAGTATAATGTAATAAATTAAAAATAATAATATTAATAAAACAACAACAACAAAAAAATAATAATAATAATAATAATAATAATAATAATAATAATAATAATAAAATTAATAATAATAATAATAATAATAATGATAAATAATCACCCGAGGTTAGCGATATATAAATTTTTTCGGAATCACTTTCCCCTTTTCCTTTCCTCCCCCCTCTCCCCTTCCCCACCTCCCATTCCCATCAATCTTTCCCTTAACTCCCATTTTATCAATACTGAAAATTTTATGGGGGGGTCCAAAGTGTTCCACCTACTATTAGGCACCAGTGGGGGGAAAGGGGGGGTGTGGGGAATGGTAGAAGGGGGGGTAATAGGGGGAAAGGGAAGGGGAAAAGAGAAGGGAAGGGGGAGGGGAAAACAATAATACTAGGGCCCAATTTCGTTTAAACAATTTAAAGTTGAGAAAACAATTGCAGACCACTCAGTGGTCTGTGACCATGGTCTATGAGAGTGGTCTGTGACCATGGTCCTGAGAGTGGTCTGTGACCATCGTCCATGGGGGTGGTCTGTGACCATGGTCCATGGGGTGGTTTGGGCCATGGTCCATGAAGTGGCTGTGACCATCGTCCATGAGAGTGGTCTGGACCATGGTCCATGTGAGTGGTCTGGACCATGGTCCTTGTGGTGGGCTTGGGCCATGGTCCATAAATGGTCGACCTGGTCCACGAGGTGGTCTGGACCTGGGCCATGTGAGTGGGCTGGACCTGGTCCATGGGAGGGTCTGTGACCATGGTCCATGAGGGCTGTGACCATGGTCCATGAGAGTGGTCTGTGACCATGGTCATTAGGGGTCTGTGACCACGTCCAGAGTGGTCTGTGACCTGGGTTATGGGGAGTGGTCTGTGACCGGTCCATGGGGTGGCTGTGACCATGGTCCATGAGTGGTCTGTGACCATGGTCCCTGGGGTCGGGCCATGGTCCTGAGTGGTCTTGGGCCATGGTCCCTGGCGTGATTCACTGAATAATCAGAGTTGTGTATGTATTTTACGCACGTCTATTGCAATGAATATATGTTTTGCACCACCTCAGTAGCCACTGATGAGGACCCCAGTTGGGGGTCCATTCACGGAATTTTGTTTCCCCCCTTACCCCCTACACGTGAAAAAAAAATATATATATATATATATATATATATATATATATATATATATATATATATATATATATATATATATATATATATATATATATATATATATATATATTTTTTTTGTATTTTTGAGGTTAATGATGAGTTTGGGGAAAAGGTCACAAATCACTTAGTTTCAATATATTGGAATTACCCAGATAACTGCAATCAAGTCTCTGTCCCAGACTTCCGCTTGGCCGACTTCATGGGACCGAGTTACCTGGGTGGGCTAAAGATTATCAAATCGGGTAGGTGGGGGGCCCAATATGACGTGTTTCAGAGCATAGTGCTACCTGCCCAGACAAGCTTTGTTCCGAGAAATGAGGGGATGGGCAGTTAAAAATCAATATTCAAAAAGAGAATAAAAAAAGGAAGAAGAAAAGCAAAAATTGATTAAGAGGCTAAAGTCCAAGGGATTCGAAGACAAACCCAAAAGGTTCTTTCAGGGTACAGAAGTAAGATTAGGGGCAAGATAGGCCCATTAAACGTAACTCAGGTCAAATCACTGATAGTGATTAGGAAATGTGTGAACTTTTCACTACCTATTCCTCTCAGTTTTTTCTAGGAAGATACTAGGAAATTCCGAAAAAAAAAATTTTGTAGAATAGGACGATAATAAACTATGCACATATTTTCGGGAAGGGTTGATAGCTCTAGGCTTTAGTGCGGCAGTCAACCCATCATCGGGAGTTAGTAACGTTGCAGAAATGAGTAGGAAGTCCCGGGAGATTCGTTCATGGAAACAGATTTGGTTTTTCCTAGAGCATCATTCAACTCCCTTGGTTTTGTGCATATTTTTTCGCTCGTTGCTCTTATTGTATATTTTTTTAAATATATTTTATGACTTTAGATGATACGTGATCTTGAATATTTTTAAAATTTGTCGTCCCAGTTTTTTCCCAAAGTAGAATAGATATTTTTTTGATCATTGTTAAGTTTTTTGTGCTTTTATTGGGACTGGGTTTTTGATTGGCTACTTGCTTCTGACCGATTGACTGTGCTCTCTGTCTGCTTGGCTTTGATCTCGGGTTTTGCGGGCTGTACTCTCTGATTGGCATTGTTATGTGGGTTTTAAAAACCTTTCCTGCTGGGGGGGCTCCTGACTGGCAGAGGCTGGTTTGGGATCCTCAGCGCCTCTGAGTGGCCAGAGGGGTGTGAGAAATAGAAAACATTGCAGAACTATCTTGCCGTTACAAGTTTCGCTCTTTTTAGAGCTGTGTCAACCGATAAAAAACCTGATTTTGACTAGATGAAGCTCTACTTAGGGCGAAAAGTTGTCTCAGTAAGAGGTATTCTGCAACGTTTTTTTCTTTCTTTTTTTCGAGCGATATTTTCTCACGGGTTTTGGGGAAGGTTTCTCCCCCTTTAATGTTTTAAAGGGTTAAAGACGATGGCCTCTGATTGGCTAATGTTTTCCAAAAGTTTACGTATGGGGGTTCTATTGGCTAATGTATTAAAGATTTTTGAAGTTGCGCTTATTTACTAATGTTTTCAAAAGGAGAGATGGCAGCCTCTCACTGGCTGACATCAGCGGCTTAGGAAAGACTTTCTCAAATCCTAATGTATAGGAGAGAATTACATTTGACCTTCAATCATAATGATGATGACGGTGATGTTTAAAAAAAAATAATAATGCTGATCACGGGTGATGATTGAGTAGACAATAACATAAACGTAAATTATATATAAAGGTAATGCATTTAAGGATGAAATCTGCAATTCTGAGTCTTTATTAGTTGAGGCTTTCCTGGCCAATGAATCTGTAATTTACACGCTGAGTTAGTGGCCAGACATGTTTCATTTAAAAAAATAATAACGAACCTATAAATTTAAAAACATTATTATATGAAAAAAGCGGGATAATAAAAAAAAAAAAAAAAAAAATAATAATAATAGTAATAATAATAATAATAATAATAATAATAATAATAATAATATAATAATAATAATAATAATAATAATAATAATATTAATAATAATAATAATACTAATAATAATAATAATAATAATAATAATAATAATAATAATAATAATAATAATAATAATAATAATTGTTACTGTAGCGCACGGGCGAGAAAGACCTTTTCCCCAAATGCACATAAAAAATAGTGCAGAGTGTTGAGACCCGGTCAGGACCCCGCCGCGGGGGCTTTACTCCCGCGCCGGGGGCGATGTTTTGGGCCCAATTTCACAATTATGTTGAAGAAATTAGGAAAACAGATATAGTGGTTTTCATGCGATAATTATAATTTGAACTCCCTTTTCGATCGGCTTCAAACCTTCAGTGACGATAACTTGAGATCGTAGTTTGGTGTCTTCAAACTTAAAGTACGGGTTTATTTGGGAATATCGGTCTCGTGCGATAACTAGGAATGCCTCTTCTGACTGGCTATAAATTTTTTGCGCTGGTGTGTCTTAGTGGAAGGTACGAATGGGTTTTGGGCCCGTAAGTGCCAATTTGCATTTTTTTTTTTAAGTAATTGGGGGATCAGCTTCTAATTGGCTTCCATTTTGATACTGAAATTTAACCGCATCAGAAACTTAAAGTTTAAATTTGAAGCCTATCGAAATGGCGTTCTGCAGTTTTTACACGAAAACCAATTTGTAATTAAAAATTTGCAGATTTAAACTTATAGGCACATCATAAAACTTTTTAAGAAAATATACCCGAAGATGCAGCCTCCAGTTATAGCAAAGAACCAACAGTCCCATGATATTTACCTTTTAGTAAATTAATTTTTCACTAAAACAGAAGCATTTGTTTGTAAGAAAAGCAACAATTAATAGTTGAAGACTGATTAATTTATCGTATCATCTCATTTCATAAAACAAATTATACCTACACACTCCAGTAACAATTTCCCATCAGTCGTCAAAAAACACTATACACCAGGGGAAAAAAATAGACACAAATGCCCCTTTTTATACAGTATCTATTTTATATTTGTCTTTTTTACATCTGAGGTATTATATACCATTTATGATCACATACGCCAGTTTTGAACATTTGAAATCGATCAGAGATGCCTCTCAGATTGTTGCAGGGAAATCAAAACGGGAATGGACTGTGTAAAAGTGGCCAAACTCTTTACCCTGTGAATTCTCCTGTTCTTTCCCTTTCCCAAATTTTCCGGTCTCCTAAATCTTAAAAATTTTCCCCCTTTCCCCATTTTCCGCCAAGCTAACACCCTTCGTAAAAATCAGCATAGCTGGTCCATTTTCCCCTCCTACTGATGCTTCCGAGTCAATTCCATTTCCTGCTCCTCTTGTCCTCCCCAATACTTTGCAGAAACTAGGCGCCTCTTTCTGACAGATTTTAAAAAAAAAGGTTGATTTGCCACACCAATAATGTCCTTTTCGTCATGTTTGAGAACGTCATCCTATTGATTGGTCCCTTTAAAACCTCTACCCTTCTTTTTGCCTTTACAGACGCCATCTTGTTGAAGCATCTCTTATACACAACTTTCTTCATACGAATCTTAGCCCCGGGTTTTTTTTCATTACATTGCTGCTCCAAAACCCGAACACCGGACTTGGCCTGATCTTTATCTCCTCTTCACCCCACCTCTTTTTCTTTTCCCATATTTTCTTTTCCGCATTTTCTTCTGCCTAGGTGGGTTCTGTCCATGAGTTTTTCCCCCCCCCTGGGTTTTTGTCACCACCCCCGTGGGGCCCTTGGCAGGATTTTATTTTGTTCATAGACTACCTTCCCTACTGCTACTACTATACTATTATTGCTTGCAACACTCCACTCTCTAACACTTGTGCCACTATCACATCCTTTTTCCACCTCTGCTACTGCTACACCTTACTACTACTACTACCACTACCTCCCCTTCATATTATACTACTACTCCTGGCTCCACCCCCTCTCGTACATATCCTAGCTTCCTTCCCTTTAAACTTGACTGTGACTTGTTAATGTCAAGTCAAACCGGGGAATCTTTTATGGTTCCAGTCACGGCATCTGCCTTATTTTTCCCCTGGGGAAAAATTAATAAAAAAATAAAATGATGAAAAGCTCTATAACCTTTTTTGGGAAAACCCCACGGGACCGGGGAAATTGGAAGGATGGAGGCTAATCGGGTTTGGCGACAAAAGGGGGAGGTGCCCCAATTTTGGGATCAAAACCCATTCAGGTTCGGTTGATTACATAAGTCAACTGGTTGTATTATGGGTTGTTTTTATTAAACAATTTGGTTGATTTTGCGTTTTAAACTTTTAACCCCGGGGTACATTTGGTTGTTTAAATTGCCGTTCAGGGGGGCACTCTTGAAGGGCGAGTGATTAACATCCCGGGGCCGGGTGATTAACACTTCATTTGGGGGAGTAGAACATTCACCCGGGCCGGGTGTTTAAACCCCTTCATTTGGGGTGATTAAGAAAGCTCTATATTAGGTGATTATTTTTTTGTCCCATGATAAATATAAAAAAGTCTTTATTGGGATCATCCTGTGTCCCATGATAAGCATAACGGGATAAACATATTAACCTATTTCAGTGATTAATATGATAAATCTCGATTCGCTGATACTCTTTAGACCAGTAATCTTCACACTTTCTTAGATCCTCTCCCCGAATATTCAATAATTTATTAAATTTAGATACATACAAAAAACAAAAATTTTTTTAAAATTAATTTTACTGTGCTTGTGTAATCAACTTTGTGCAAAAAAGACGTAGAAAATATTCATGTAATGATCGGGTGGGTACAAAATATCATATTGGCTCATTATTTAATAAATTTAATACCACAGTAAAACGAAATAAAGTTTTTATCGAGGGTTTTAAATTTTACAACACACAAAAATCCATCTAGGGACGAGGATGGTAATGTCTGTTTGAATTTACGTTTCTTGTTATATTTTTGATGTCTTGCCGGGTCAGCATTCTGTACTCCCCGAAATGTCGGAGGATCGAGCCTCCTGCCTTACACACTCCACAGGAAGCTTTTTTTTGCTGCCTTGTTTAACTCCAGCTTGAAATTAATCCCGCAAAAACATCGATGAAAATGGGATAATAACGTGAAGAGATCGTTGATTTTGGTAAGGGAAAGACAGAACAGAAGATTCAACCCCTCACCGAGGCTGTCGTGAGAAGAAAAAACACTTCTGCCTAGATTGGGGACTGTCTTGAATTACCTTCACAGGTGAGGTAAAGGATAGAAAAGCAGAAGGTTACATTCTTTCAAATCAATCAAAGATTCGTGTGATTCTTTGCAACAGAATCTAACCCCAAATTTATGCAGGTTTCTTTAAAAACTTGGGACATCCTCGACGCAGTGAAAAAAAAAAGGGTTCCCACCAAAACAAGTCGAAACTTGAGTTTTAGATCAGGAAAAACGGGTACTCATCCTCACCAGAGTTTTTTTGGGCACTTCGATCTTTTTAGTCACACCTTTTTTTTTTTTTTGAGTTGTCAAAACAAGGAAAAATACTGAGTTCTTTTTTACGCAAAAAATGATGTAACGCCGGATTTGTAATGTAACATTGTAGTGCCACCACTGCAGAGCCAACACTGTAGTTCACAACCGCTCCACCATGCTGTTTGCAATTACATTTGCAAATTCTTTGAAATATACCCCTTTAGTCGTTAGGTTGATATAACTTGAAACGAGCCCCCCTTTTTCCCTCTCTCTCTCTCTCTCTCTCTCTCTCTCTCTCTCTCTCTCTCTCTCTCTCTCTCTCCCTTTCTCTTCTTGAATTTTTCTCCTACTGTGCCTATCTTTTTATTTTTTGTGTGTTGCCCACCACTCAGTCCTCATTAATCGTCCTCAGTGAATGGAATAAGCAAATCTGACAGATTACAGTAACCCCCACACAAGAAGATTCCTTTGAAGAACCGTAGTTGATATCCCCACGGGCCCTCAGAAGTCTCTCAGCTCACGCTGACCCATATCACGTCATGTACTAAATCAACTTGTGTGATGGAATGTGATGGGGGAAACATAGATGCTTTTGTTGCATTAATGTTGCAAAATGGGAAAAGGCACACCACAGGTGTTCCCTCATGCAGGTATCTTATAGAAGAGGGTTGCTGACACCATTTTCCTGCTTTTAAATATGTAACTGTCTTACAGGTTCCCAATTATGTTTTTTTTTTATAAATGAAAATATAGGTTCCCATTAAAACGCTTTTTCCCAACGCCTTAGTAGATTAAGATGCTGTTAATTTAGCGTCGGGTAGTTTTACAGATTTAGTCCCTAAAAATCTCCTTAGCAGATCCTTTACCACTTCCACGTTTCTTTTTTCTCTCGCTCGCATTTCCTCCTGTTATCATCACTGTTACTCAGTTCCACTCCTCTGTCCTCACTTACTCATATCCACTTATTGTCCAAATCCCTACCTTTTTCCCCTCCCCCTTCTTCCTCTCGCTCTACTTACCTCCTTCCTTTCCCTTCCTTCCATTCTACAACCTACCAGGATCTATCAACATCCCATTCTCCCCTACCTCACCATCGTGAATCCTGCATTTTGTCCACGTTTCCAAACCATTTTCCCTTTGTCTGTCTGTCTGTCTCTGTCTGTCTGTCTCTCTCTTTTATCTCCTCTCATCTCCCGTTTAAAAATGCAAGGGAAATAAAAGAAGGAAGGGATGCTGGGAAGCGTTTTTACGAATGCTCATTTGTAATTCAATCACTTAGATGTTAACGTTTGAACCTCCCCTGAAGCGAGCGGACATCATAATGCCCAACACGCACCCACACGGTAAAATGAGCCTTGATGCCATCTGTCATAGTGACCAGGGGCCCCCTACAAGACAAGGTGTCATATGTGGTGGGAAAAAGGCATGCCCCATAGCAGCAAGATTGTCATCTGTTATAGCAGTTGGGGTGTCATCTGTCGAAAAAGACGGTGCCACCTGCGCGCAGGGTGTCACCTATTGAGCAGTCAGGGGGTCCGTTGCACCAAGAGTGCCGCTTTTTTAAGTGCCCAGAGTGTCTTTTCCAAAAGGTAGAGTGCCACCTGCCATAGCAAAGTAATTGTCTTTAAAATTAGGTGTCAGGTTTCATGGGGCCCAAAGTCCCGGCTATTAGAAACCCATGTTATACATATTCACAGCACTAAACTATAAACAGTCTCTTGTAAACAGTCTCTTGATACAGTCTTTTGTAAACAGCCTCTTGAAAAAGTCTCTTGTAAAATCCTTGTAAACAGTCTCTTATAAACAGTCTCTTGTAAACAGTCTCTTGTAAACAGTTCTTATAAACAGTCTCTTGTAAACAGCCTTGTAAACAGTCTCTTAAAAACAGTCTCTTGTATCAGTTTTTTAAACAGCCTCTTGTAAATCAGAGATGAGTGGAATTTGTAAAGGGAGTCAAAAAAAATGAAGAATTCGGAAAACAAGTACACGAGAAAAAGGAAGAAGGCAATAGCAAATAAAAAAAAAAAACGAAAAAAAGCAAAAAAAAAAATAATGTTTACGGCTGCGCTAATAGAATTTTTGGAAAGAGAAAAAGAGGAACCCGGGAATCACAAGTCATGTATGCCAATAGGTGTATGTTTCTCAGTATACATTCGGAATTAAAGTATTCGAAACTGGCGGTGACATGCAGCCCCAATGACCTTCTTGTAGTCGATAGGTCTTTAAACCTCATTAACCAAAGAACCAAGTGTAAATCAGGAAGATCGTAAAACTGAAAATAACACTTAGTATTGTATAGGTGAATGGGGAAAACAGTTAGAGATAACTGTGATTAACACTCCTCAAATCTAGAACAAAAAAGACTTCAAAGAGAGTCAGTGATAAGAAGTGACACAGAAGTACGTGAACATGTCAATTAGACAAGACACATCAATTAGCAAATGTCTAAGAATAAAGATTATACAAAACAGTTGAAATGGTCAAAGATAAAAAAAGAAAGGAGGATAGGAACGGTATTTTGAAAAGAGATTTATACCAAGATTCCTAGGAATATATAAACAGTGAGATACTTGGGAAAGCCCCTAACTTTTACAAAACCACCTAAAAGAGGGGTTTTAATAGGTCCATCTTCCACAGCAAAGTTAAATTGTTCAAGAATTGATACAATACAGACAAGATGAAAATTAAGACACATGTGCAACACTGGGGTCTTTATTGTAGAGTTTCGCCATCCAGTGGCTTTATCAATACATATTCTAGGACAAAACTTGAAGACACTAGAACTATATACAAAAAATGAGGTAATCAGTCACCAGATGAGGTAATCAGTCCCCAGCCTTTTAATCACCAGATGAGGTAATCAGTCACTCAGCCTTTGGTAATCAGTCACTCAGATGAGGTAATCAGTCACTCAGCCTTGGAACAGTCACCAAAAAGGAAAAAAGGGGAATCAGTCACTCAGCCCTTTTGGTTTTTAATAGCCTTTTTAGCCCTGGGGAATCAGTCACTCAGCCTTTTTAATTAGTCATCAGCCTTTGGAATCAGTCACTGTGGGAAAAGAAGGGGAAAAGTCACTCAGCCTTGGTTAACCTGGGGGCCAACCAGCCTTGGTAATCAGTCACCCGATGAGGTAATCAGTCACTCACCCTTGGTAATCAGTCCTCCCCGTGGTGTGAACAGACCTACGGGGTTTATCACACAACTTATCGGTAGTTTACACTATTTTTCAATATGAGAAAGGAATATACGGATCTGAGATAGAATGCGAGAAAGAAACTGAAATAAATCATGACAAAGGAAAAAGCAGAAGAACGTTCAGAAAATTTCCCCAACAAATATAAAGAAATAGTCAAACGTTTTTATGCAAAAAAATTTTAAAAGGGACAGAAAATAAAGATTGCTTTAATGGAGGGTAAAGGGGGAGCCAGGGACAAGAAAGAAAGATTCTGAAAGGCCAGAAACTTGCCATCCCAGAGACTTGCCAGAGATTATCACGAGATCATAAAATAATAACAAATTGAAAACCCATGATCTGAGCACTACAGGGAGAACAAGAGTCACAGCTGAAAACAGAAACTGTGTCTTCATAGAGTGGTACAACAATGGCAGGGGACGAGGGGAAGCAGAAAAACAAAAAGGGGATTTAAAAATATTGATGACTGGCTAAATTGATGGAATGAGAGCGAATGTTCACTGGTGCAATAAACAATTCATCCCTCCAGCAGATTGTTAGTATCAGTGATAATGTTCCAGCAGACTGTTAGTCCCCAACTGATAATGCACATTTTTTCCCCTACTTAAAACTAAAAGGCAGCGAGGAATGCGCAAAAAATATTGCTAATTTTCTCATCTTTTTTTACAGACAAAAAGGTTAATGGCAAGAAGTGGGAGGATGAAAGCTGGCGAGAGAGGGGGGCAAGAAAAAGAAAAGGCGGAAATTACGAAAAGAATTGTGTGAAGGTTGAAAGTTAAGTCTGCCGAGAGAAAGGATGACTCCCAAAAAGTTAAAAAATAGGAAAGGAAAGTGAAGTGGAAGGAAATTACAACCCCCCCCCTTTTTCTCTCTCTCTCTCTCTCTCTCTCTCTCTCTCTCTTTTTTTTTTTTTTTTTTTTATATATATATATATATATATGTGTGTGTGTTTTTGGTGTGTGTGTGTGTGTGTGTGTGTGTGTGTGTGTGTGTGTGTGTGTGTGTGTGTGTGTGTGTGTGTGTGTGTGTGTGTGTGTGTGGGGGTGTGTGTGTGTGTGTGGGGTTGTGTGTGTGTGTGTGTGTGTGTGTGTGTGGGGTGTGGGGGGGGGGGGGGGGGGCAGAACATTAAAAAGAAGAGAGAATTCCAAACGACATATAGACGGGTTTACCTTTGATCAACTTACAACACCGCCCTTTATTATGACGACGTAGGTACGTAGTCAAGGACCAGTCAAACAAGTTTCCCTCTACCCAAGTTTTAAAATTTTAACTTGTTTAATGTATTTTAAATTTTCACAAAATTTTTTTATTTGTCAATTAATCCAATTTGTATAATCATAAAGCAATATTCATATTAATTTCAAAACTATTTTTTTGAAACTTTATTCTATTGTAGATTTCTCCCACCATGGACTTGCTTGATATAACTTTCTGGGCCTTTTGAAAATCAATTTGGTTAAATCTTTACATAATAAACAGAGCACATGAGAATCTAATGCTATGTTTATGTTGTTGTACTTAGTGTGTCTTCGGGAAACTTGTAGACACACCTTTCGCATTTTTTGGGGAATTTTTTTTTCATTTTTTACTGTATCAAGATTTTAAAAAACAACTTTTATATTAAAATTTTAAGAGAAAAGATATCAAGAAAGTTTTCATAGAAAGGGGGAAAACATGTTTTTTGTTAAATAAGGTTGGTTATAATTTTTTGAAGTGTAAAAAGTATTTAGCAATTTTTAAAATATTTATCAATTAAGTGTTTTGAGTATTTTATATCATTAGCTATATCATAAATCTTCAAAATTTCTTCATCTATGAAGTCCGGGCTGCAAATACAAAAACGCGGAAGTTCACAATTTTCACAGTGGTTGTTCAGCATATTGTGATATGCAGAACAACAAAGTTTTTCCGCAGAATTCAGATCTGCACACTGTATCAGTATAGTACTTTCTCCAGAAGACAATCCCAGATGTGGGGTCTAGCTGAGGGGGAAAGTACGGTCTTTGATACAGAGGGGAGGTTCGAACCCTGCGTGGACTGATAGAAAAGTTTGTTAAAGTTCACATGATTCCATCTGAAGATGCTGTGACAGGGTTTAATGATTCTCCTTTTTGTGTTGTTACTTTTCATCATTTTTATAACTGTTTCCTTCCTTGCGTGGGTTAGAAAGTCTACAGGCGTCTTTAAAACACTTTTCTACCCTTTTTATGACTTAATGTGTGGCTTTTTGTCTTCAATTTTCTCCTAACAGCTAATAAGTTTTTTTTTTTTGTGTGTTTTATATGTGTGTGTGTGTGTGTGTGTGTGTGTGTGTGTGTGTGTGTGTGTGGGGGCTCACCATATGTATCCCCATATGTGTTTGAAAAGGTCGAGTCACAGCTTCTGGTTCCCCTCTTCGCTAGTCGCCAGGTCACTTTTCCCCCCCTTAAAAGAGCCTTATCATACCTATTTTTGTATGTATGGATCTTTCCTCCATTACTTCACTTCCAGAATATTCCACTTCCTGACAACTCAAAGGGCTAAAGAAATATTCCTAACATTAATATGGCTCTTCTGATTTTTCACCTTCCAGTTGTGGTCCCTTGTTCCTATGCCCACTCATTCCCCCTAAATATTTTATCCCCCCTACCCATAGTGTCACGGTTGAGTTCCCAATTGGGACTAGTCTTGTCGTAAATTTTTGTCTTTCTCCAATTTTTTGACGTGTTTAACCAGGTGGGGATTCCATACTGGTGCTGCATGCTCCAAATGAGCCTGAAGTAAGGGTACAATGTCATGAAATGACTCTCCAATGTCGAAATGCTATTCTGGTTTTGCCTCCCCCATATCCTGCAGCAGTTATTTGATTGATATGCGCCTGGGGGGCGTGCTCGGTATGATGTAACCCCAAGACCCTTTTTCCCTTAATGATGTTTGCATCCTTTGATCCCTAGCCTATACTCCTTGGATTTTTTTGTTTTTGCCAAGCTTCATGACTTTGCAATTGGGGGTTTAAACTCCAAAGACATTTCCCAAAAGTTTGAGCCAGTTCAGATCCCCTTGAATCTTTCCGATCCCTCGTTTGGGATTCTCACTATTTTCACATCATCAGCGAACGGGGACATCTGAATCTATTCCTTCAATAGTATCATTCACAATTAAAAAAACAAAACCCGGGACCTAGGACTGACCTTAGGGAACCCCCACTCGACATTGGGAACTGACACTTTTTTCATGTACCAACACTCGTTTTTTTATTCCTGTCAGGGGTTTCCATCCAATGCATACTTTCCATACTATTCCTGGCTTCTCCTCTAGTTTATGAATCAGTTCTGTGTGGATGTGTCAAAAACCTTTTTACAGTCCAAAAAATGCAAGTACCCATATCTCTCTCTCTCCTGTCTTATTCCTTTTCCCAAGAACTCAAGTAGATTTGTGACACAGGATTTCCCCTCCCTGAAGCCGTGCTGATTGTCATCTATGACCCAACCTTTCTATGTGCTCCACCACTCTACTCTTGATAATCTTCTCCATGACTTCTCTATACAAATCAGTGAAAATGGTCGTAGTTTAATGCTGCCTGTCTGCCTCCTTTTCCCAAAAACGGAAAACTTTTTTTCCTTCCCCACCTTTGGAATTTCCCAGTTTTGATAGATATAAAGACTGCGTAACGGGACACAGTTCTTCTGCTCCCCTTTGGGGCCCATGGAGAGATGTTATCTGGACCTACCGCCTTCGAGCAATCTACCCCCCAGAGTTTTTTCACCTCCTCCTTCATTATCCCGTGTGTTCAGCACTTGCTTGCACCTACTGCCTATATTTCTGGAAATTTCTGTACTAAGCCTTCACATACTTCCGGTAATTTTTTGAGTGCCATTCCTTTAAATTTTTCAACCTGATTATCTGGTCCTTAACTGTTGTTTTTCTCCTGATATGTATCTGTATAACAACTGTGGGTCATTTTGGCTTTTGATGCTATGATTCTCGTACTGCCGCTAGGCCTCTTTCTTTTTCCCCACGATAAAATTTGACACAAAACACTTGTATCTTTATTAGGAAATGTTTCCCCAATAAAGATACCCAATGTTGCATATTTTCTAATTTATCAACTTTTGGGTTTTCTGAACCATTCATCTTTATCCTTGTATATTCGTTTCGGTTCTGCTCAACCCTTGTTTTCTTGAGTCCTTTACCTTCTATGCTTTTTTCCCTGCTCTAGCATACTTAGCCTTGGCCTCTTTTTACCTCCACTGGCTCACTTGGGCTTTCCATTTTTTTCTGTTACCCCTTGGGATGAACTTGCCTCCCTGCACTTTGTGGTCACTTGTTCCATCATTTCATTTGCTGTCTTTCCCCTAGCTCTCTTTCCCACTGCACCTCATGCAGGAATCGCCTCATCCTTCTTGTGCTGATTCATTCTCCTTTTTTAACTGTACTTTTAATGACCACTTGGTCAAACGTCAAGGGGCCTTTCGTGTGTAATATCCCCATGTCTGAACTGATCAAGGTGAATAGTCCACCCTTTGCTGGTACATCCTCTCCTCTCCCCTTTTTTGGTTATATCCAACATGTTGGTGCATAAAGTTTTTCAATACTGTTTCCAGTATTTTGCCCTCCACATTACTGGTCCGCATGTGGCTTTGGGTTTTTGCCACCAATCTCCTTGAAACCCCCATGATGAGAAACTTCATACCCAGGGGGCGCCCCTGACCACCTCAGCTAGTATATGCATCATTGCTCTTTGCTCTCATCTCTTTCTCTTGGTCTCTTGTTGTTCAGTGGGGGTTGCACACTGTTCATACTATGAAGTCATCTGCTTCCCCCGTCCCTTTCTACCATCTCCCCAAATCCCACTGGTCTTGATGAGCAGTGCAACCCCCCTCCCCCCTGTTCTCTTTGTCTTTCCCCAGGGTCTGATATCATTGGGGAAAATGCATCTGCTATCATCCCTGTGAGCTTTGTGTTTGAGTGCTATGATATCCGGATGCCTAGTGATTGTTCTTTTCCAAACCTCACTATATTTGTTTTTCCATCTGGGTGGTGTACCAAACCTTTTAGATTCCTGTTCAATGTATTCTTGGGGGTTGGTGTGCACTGGGAGGGGGAAGGAAGGCCGTATATTATGGAGGGCTGTTGTGAAGGGTATAATGCTGGAGGGGGGGGGGGAACTGTGGGGTTTTTGTATTCACTCACTCGTGATTGTGGGGAAAGGATATGGGTCGAGTCGCGCAACCATCCCCCAAAAAAACACTTTACGTCCCTATGACTTGAAAGCATCTTCATCTTGCGCCTCCCCCCTTCTTGTCCCCAGCATCCTCATGCTGACCTAGGACCTGATCGTGTACGTGGTGATCATGGCTCTGCTGTGAATGTATATTTTTTCGCTTCCATTTTGAAGGCATTATATGTTGAGGGGAAAACATGCATGTCTGCAAGAATGATATGTATGGGAATAGTGTATGCATGTAAGAATTTGTGTATGCATGGTTTGTATATTTGTATGTATGAATACATTTATGCATGCAAGAATTTTTGTATGTAAAGTAGAATGTATATTTGATAAAGAATACATTTTTTTGGGT